>CAUYQV010107463.1:0-28134 GCA_963574575.1 Galagoides demidoff
TAAAACAATAACTGAGAAAATGACATGAAGGCTGTGTTGATCAGTTTGATGGAAGTATTTCGGATTGCATGTGAAAACCCCACACTGTACCCCAGAAGTGCATTAATGTACATAGTTACCATTCAATAAAAAAATAAAATAAAAAATAAAAATTTCTGTATCACTGAAGAGCTACCTTTTTATCCTGAGTATATAAGCTATATTCCTTGTAGAATTTGCTTCAGTGGCATTATTTCCAGGTTTTATTTCTGCTTGAAAGAATTTTCTTTGCTTTTGCTTGTTGTAAATTACTGCAATACAACCTTTCATGCCTCTCCCTCTTATTTAAAATATGTGGAGTCCTTATGAGTGCTATAATGCTGATGAACATGTTGATGTTGCGATCAACAATTGCAACAATCAATAAAGCAGGCAAATCTCCTTATCTTTGGCAGAAACAAGATAGTTTTGAACTTTCCAATCCTCCCTAAAAGATGTTTTCTTCTTTCAGTGTTCTTTTGGTCTTCTTTGACATGACGGGCCGTTAAGCTGAAAGAGTTAAAAAATAGTGTCAAGCTGTGCAACTATTCACCAATCCACTTCAGACAGGAACACAGTGTGCCACTATCAGCAGCTGGTAACAGACTGGCATACTAGACCCCTATGGATCTCACCCACAAGCCTTGTGCAGTAGTGGTGTCAGTCAGTCAGGGGAAGTCAGAGCTAAATCATGAGCATAGGAAGCTGTCAATTTTGCTCTTATGGCTACTGATGTTCTAATTGTGCTGGTCAATCTGGGAGGATTATTTTGTGGAAACATTTTATTCTTTGACATTCTAAATATCTTCATTTTAAAAGTAAAATAAAAATGCAAAGGACATACAAAAATGTAGTAATGAAAATAAGATTTGTACTCTAAAAATTGGATTTAGCCAAAAAGTTACACTTAAGGTCCTAGAAGGCCATATTTTTCCCCACTCCATTATAGGCCGGTATTATCTATGTGGAAATTAGATTAAAAAACCCAGTAGTGATGTATGTTTTCATAAGGGTCAATAAAAAGAGTTTCTGTAACCTGAGACGAGAATGCCCTGAGCTCATAAGTTCTGAAACCTCCATAGCCTTGACCAATCATATTTTTAATATTTTACAGTATTCATGCATTTTGAAAAATCGTACATTTTTGAATAATTATATATTTAACAACTAATGTTCCATGTTAAATTCTTATATTTACCTATTCATGTAAATAAATTATCATAACATATTTCAGTAATAGACTGTTGCTGTAAGGGTCTCATGGAAAAGCGATGTCGCAGAGAATAAGCATGCTTATTGAAATTGTGTTTTAAATAAAGGAGACCATCTGCTCGCTCAGGCGAAATGGTGAGCCTTCTTTATTTGCTGTTGGTATAGGGAATCTTGTGCATGTGCATTATATAGCAATGACCTCATTAACATTCATTACAATCCCTCTGCACGTGTGCATTGGACATCAATGACTTCATTAATCCATTTAAACATCTTATGACCACCTGCTCTGTAAGTAGCTCATCCTTGGTAATCAGATAATCCACCCAACATACACCTGTAAACATAACCCTTTCAACGGAACCTGGTTTAACGTAACTTAATGAAGAACATGTTGTCAGTTATTACTTTCTTTGTTCTTATCTGATGAAGCCTGAGGCTATGGGGGAAAGACAATTTGAATGTCTGTTCTACTGACTATGCCATTTGGAGGCAGTTACTTCGAATCTTTAAGAAAAGTGTAGAGAACATTCTTGGGCTTATAGGAATTTGTGTGCAAACCTCTGCTCCCATGTAGGCCTTAAATCAGGGGGATTTGCTGGAGTCTTTTATAAGGAATTCTCAGGCTGGACTTCTCAAATGCCTTTCATGAACCCAGGTTTCATCTGTGCCATTAGATACCTGTACGCATTGGGTCCCCTCGCACATTACCATTTCTGGACCCGTCAGCAAGCGACCTTCGTCACTTACCACAGATCAGGAAAGGTTACTGATGGGTATCTGGCCAGTTTTCCAAAGGACTTTTTCATTCGCCTTATAAAGTCAACCTTAATTCCTTAACACAGTCTGGAAATGCTATCCCAGCCAAAGCCTTGGTCATGTTAGACCCACAACAACCCTGCCATATGGGATTCTGCCTCAGTTTCTCACAAGTGTGCCCGGACAAAGTCCTTTCACTGCTCGCTCTCAAAGGGCATTTTTGGCTAGAGGCATATAGACTTTTCGCCTATAATAGGCATTCATTGTAATATGTTTATTATATTATTTAAAATATGAATAAAAGGAACTTAGTGTAATATGGTGATTTCTAAAAAAACATAACTTTTTTTCTACTTAAAGAACAATTACTTTAATGTTATAGACTAATAAACCCCCTGATTAAAAGCAATAGATCAGATAAAGGGATTTGAAGATTTGAATAGTCAGGAAAGCCTTGCAAGAAAGCATGATTACAAAAGTTGTCAACTTTAAGACTCATTAACTTTATTAATCCTATTTTCTGATGAGCTTCATTATTTCCTACTCATTTTCCCCTCCCCTACTTGCATTCTTACTTTACTGACACTTTTCTTTTTTTATACATTAATGCATTTATGTGGCTCATCAAACTGGTTAACATAGCCTTCACCTCACTTGCTTAATGACATTTATACTCTAATCTTAATAGATTTAACATGTACTCTTGCAATATACACCATAGGTGAGGTCCCACCAATTATCTTTCCTCCCCCACACTCTCCCCTCCCCCCGCCCTCCTCTTCCCCCTTTCATCCTGGACTATAGTTGTGTTCTATTTTTCATATGAAAGTGTGAGTGATTACATATTGGTTTCATAATAGTACTGAGTACTATTGGATAGTATATTGGATACTTTTTCTTCCATTCTTAAGAAACTTTCCTAAGAGGAATATGTTTCAGCTCCAAACATGTAAACATAAAAGAGGTAAAGTCTACATCTTTTTTAAGGCTGCATAATATTCCATGGTGCACATATACCACAATTTGTTAACACATTTATGGGTTGATGGACACTTGGGCTCCTTCCATGACTTGGCAATTATGAATTGGACTGAAATAAACATTCTGGTGTAAATATCTTTGTTGTAAAGTCCTTTTTATTGTTAAATTCTTACCTTTCCAATAATATAATATTAATTTTAATATCAAATAATTCTTTTTTCTTAGTTATCTTGAGTCTTATTTTGATTATTGTTATTAAACATACTTATTTCAGCTGCAGAGGCCACTTCCTGGCTCTTGAGGACAAAAGGCTGAAGAACCTGCCTTAGACTCCAACAACAGTGGGGGACATTTTGGTGAGCCAGCCAGGGAGCGTCCCATCTCCACATGTCTGTGGTAAGTCATAACAGACTCCTGTTGCTTGCTTTTTTGTCCATTCTTTTAAGTCTTCAGAAAATAGGAAAGTACTCTTCCAGTGATAGTGCCTAAAGGTTTAGCTCTAAGCCCCAAGCCTAAGTCATAAACCCATCCTACCACCACTCCTAAGTTGTAAATCCCTTCTCTCCCCTCCATCATGGCAGGAGTGACTAGAATCATTTTCTTCCTCACCTTACTATCTCCTTTCATTCCTTTAACAATTTTCTCCACCTCTTTTAATCCCACCTTACCTCATGTTTGACCCAAGAAAGCCTATTTTTTATTGGTGGAAACAAAACATATTTTTGCCTACCCAGACTGGTGTATGGTTTTTTACTTCAGGACCATTACTCTATATTCTACATGAAGGAAGAAAAAGGTAAAGTGTCTTCCTAGTCTCTTTTTCTGTTGTTAAATCAAAAAATAATGTTCTTGAGGTTAATTTCTGAAGTTATCATATAATAATTACTTATCTTTTGTCAAAGTGAACTTTTCTGTACTTTAGCTTCTTCTATTGATGGGGATGGATACTCATGAACCCCCTTCCACATGTGTTTGTACCTTTGTGATTGGAATTGAATTAATTCATGTATAGCATTTATAAGAATTCCCAGCACATTTAGCACTCAGTATCTGCCATGTCTCACTATTATCATTTCTTTTGTGAAACCAAACTTTCAAAATTATGAATATTTCAGCAATGAAGAATGTTCAGCCCTTCACAGTAATCCTTGAATCATTCTCAGATTATTTCATGTAAACTCCAGTTGGATATGTCTTTTCTGTGATGTGAGCTATTCTCACGGGAGTCAGGTGATATCTCAGAGTGGTTTTATTTGCACCTTTCTGATGATTAGGAATGATAAGCATTTTTTCATGTGGTTGTTGTCCATTCATCTTTGTTCTTCAGGGAAGTTTCTGTTCCAGTCTATTGCCCATTTATAAATTGGATTGTTTATTCTTTACTTGTTGATTAATTTGAGTTCTCTGTAGAGTTTAGCTGCAAATGCTGTTGTGGATGTGGAGAGACGGGAACACTTTTATATTGCTGGTAATATTGCAAACTACAGCCTCTATGGAAAGAAGTGTGGCAAATCCTCAAAAAGTTAAAATTAGATCTTTCATATGATCCCACAGTCCTATTACAAGGTATATGTCCAGAAGGAAAAAAATCATTTTATCACAATAACCTTTGAACTAGAATGTTTATTGCAAAACAATATATAATACCTATGCCCACCAACCCAAGTGCCCATCAACCTATGAATAGATTAATGAAATGTGGTGTATATATTACAGAGGAATACTATTCTGCCATAAAAAAAGATGAAGACTTCCCATCTTTTGTATTTACCTGGATGGAGTTGAAGTATGTTCTTCTTAGTAAAGCATCACAAGAATGGAAAAACAAGTATCCGATGTACTAAATATTAGTATGAAACCAATAGAAAAACAACTTCCACCCACAAGAGAGAAAAACAACTATATTCAAGTGGGGGTAGGGAGGAGGAAGGAAGATTGGTGAGCTCTCAATGTGCACAATGTCACGTTCTGAGTGAAGGGCTCAACTGTAACTTGAACTTCACCTTAGAAATGCAAACAATGTAACCTAATCATTTGTACCCTTGTATTAGAAATTTTAAAAAAGGAAGTGTTTTTCCCTTAGTTGGCCTAGTTAACTCACCAATATTCTCCTCAAAAACAAAAACAAAAAGCGGCAAATCCATGTAAAATAGATGAATAAGGTAGAATTAAAAATAGAAAAGAAAATACATGTATCATTTATAAGATTTAGCTCAGTTTTCATTAAAAACATCTATTGTTCACTTTTCCCTCACTTGATTATCACTTAAGTCTTTTATTTTCAATTTATAGAAGCAATTGATTTTTTTAATGTTCCCTTGTATACAATGCACATTAGTTTTCAGGTTAGTGAAAATAATCTTATCTTCATGTTATTATTACTTGTAGGAATTATCACTTCAAATGAAACAGAAATTCACATTCCATTATTTCACAGGGTTTTTTTTAATGCATACGTTTCATCTTGGGTTGTATAATGGAAAGATCTATTTTTTTTTTTTAAAGAAAACTTCCTCTTGGTTTTAAAGGATCAATGACTATTTGCTGTGATTCGGTTTCACATGTCTATCTCCTATGAGTCCTTAAAACTTAGAACCTCGATGCATTTTTCTCCGCTTAAGAATTATAAATCCTCTTACTTCTTTCTGTGATTATGCCATCCCTTGACAATGGTTTTGTCAAAAGATTTTCAAAAGCTGAGTCCTGGGAGTAGAGGAAGGTTTCAACTCTGAATGCTATTTTCTGATCAATTGGAGCTATTTAATCCTTTCCTTTACTTGGCTGTGCTTTAGTAAATAGCTGTCAGCAAGGGAAGAAGTTCAATACCTTTGGGCCATGACCCATTTAAACTCTCCTTCTTCTGGGGAAAAAAATCCACGACAGTCTTAAATGTCAGTATTCTCCTGGAATCCTCTTGTGTCAGCCTCAGGGGTTCAATTGCCATGTGTATATATAAATCCCAGCCTTTTCAAATAAAATACTGGAGGTTATTACATCTCTCAGGTGAAGCAGAGGTAAATACAAGGCTGGAATGTAAGGATTTGGTTCATGTATACACTGTAAATAATAATAAAGCCGGAGAGGCCTTCTATGTTTGGACCTGTATAATAAATTCTATAGTTGTGTATGATATTCATTAAAATTGCCTGATTATTTTTATCCTACTCATTTTGAAATAATACACACCTAATAACTAGTGCAACATGATAATGCAATGTTCTATCAAACATATGCAAAATCTCATCCTACTTTTTGTTTTACACTGCATGTTTTCTTCTCATTTCAGATATTCTGATTTTTTCAAAAATTTTATTATAATGTAGTTCTTAAGTTTCTTGGGAGTTTGAACCTATGTAAAAAGTTATTTCTTAATAAATGGACCATCATTAACATGAAAATTGTATTCCTAGTTTATCAGTCATTGTGGAATTATTTTAACTGCAAGAAGTTCACAAAAAAGGAAAGAAAAGAACAGAAAAAGCACCCTCCTCCCCAAACTATTAAATTACATATCTATGTTTATTTTAGTGGCTTGGTCATAGTTCTGTCTACCACTTAATTTTATTAAAATGTTACAATTTTGTGTAAAACTACAACTAGATATATTATCCTAAATGTAGAGGCTCAGAATGAAAGTCAGTGTATGTTTTTGGATTGGTAACTCTTGGTTCTAGGAAAATGCAGCACTGAGGAGTTCAAGCATTGCAGAAGCGTCTTGCCAGCTTCCCTGAGCTCCAGTGAGTCTTCCTTTTCATGGTTTTCTGCAATTACAAAAGATATTTCTTGCAGAGCTGGTGCTTCTTTAAACAGCTAACACGTTTTTCTTGTTATCAAATCCACTTTTGCTCTCCTCTGTTTTCTCTACTTCCATGGTGGAAAAGTTTCAGTTATTATATGGAAGTCTAGGATGAAAACATGATACTATCAATTTTATCTCTGCTGAGTTTAGAGCCAATCACAGAAGGATAAAAACCTCCTACTTCCACTTGTTTAAGATTATCTATAATAGTGAAACTCAGGGAAGCAGAGAATATGCAGTTGTTGTCAGGAGCTGAGGATGAAAAGCAATTCGAGACTTTATTTTATGTTCTTGAGATTCAGCATTCAAAGGTTGACATGTGAGTATTGGAAATTTAATACTGAAATATTCGACCTCTAATTCTACAACAATGAAAATAATATATAAGAAACTCAATTTAATTTATAAAACTCCAAAGAGTATACTCACATTTTCTTATTTGTAATCCAGATATTCTGAAAATGATTTTCTAGAAAACTTGCCTAGGTGTTGAATGCACAATTTTTTTTCCTTTTTAACCTGATACTTTTGTATCCTCATGAGATCTTTCCTCCCATGAAAATTCAATTAATTCAGTTCTTCAAATGAAATACTTTTTTGCCCCTCACAGCTATTTTAATGTACCTGTTAGTAAGGGTTTTGCAGAGAAACAGAGGTAATAGAATATATACATAGACCTAGAATAGAGGTTTTACTATAGAATTGACTCATGTGACTGTGGAGGCTGAGATTCATCAGACGCCAGCCTTCAAGCTAAAAAACAGGGAAGCCAGAGGTATAATTCTGTCTGAGCCCAAGGCCTGAGAACCGGGGAAGGAAATGGTATAACTCAGTTTAAGTCTGAGGCAGAAGGCCTGAGACCAGAGGGGCTGCTGGTATAAGTCTCAGAGTGCACAGGTTCAAGAACTAGGACCTCCAGCAACCAAGGACAGGAGAATATGGATACTCAGCTCGAGAGAGAGAAGACTTTGTAATTCTTCTGCCTTTTTGCTTTATCTGGGCCTTTAGGGATTGGATAGTGCTTGCTTATATTGGTGAAAGTAGACCTTTTTAAATTTAGTCTATTGATTCAAACACTAATTTATCCCAGAAACACTCTCACAAACACACCCAGAAATAACGTTTTGCCAGCCATCCAGCACCCCCACCCCAGTTATGTTAGTTGACATATAAATTTAACAACCACAACAGAAAAGTATATAGTTTTTCTTAGGGGCCCGGGAGATGGATTAATTTTCATGTTGTGGTAAACCTTCATTATTGTCAATGACATTACATAATCATAGTCCTTTGTGAAAATGGATTAGATAGGTTCTAGATATTTCCTCATTAATATTAGAGTCACATGAAAAATATATTTGCAGTTAAAAAATATCTGGGCTGCTGCAGTCCTGACCTCTACTTGCCAGATGTATCAGAACTTCAGATACTAGATCCCTATTAAAATGCTCCCCAGACCTCTGAATTATTCATTTATCAAATTTTACTTTTGAACATTTGATCTTTGTGGGAGAAATGTCTGCTCATCCTTTAGTCCTGGGCTCAGGTAGAGACGTCCTAAAGGTTCTCAGCAAGGGAGTCTGGCTTTATGTCAGATAGCAACCGTAGCAGTCAGCAAGATTTGGGGAAAGGTATGTAATTATTTAACAGTATAAAAATATTTTAGAAGAGAAAGAACAAAGTTATTATAATAGTTGTAACAGTTGAGAGTATGAACGCTAGTCTAAAAAGAAATTGTAGTGAAAATGTCTCTCTTGCATAGTATAAAACTCTAAACAAAATATTATTTGGTTTCCTTAGAATAATTACACTCTGTCTACTTGTAGATTACTAAAATGAATAAACCAATGCTCTCACAAATTGTTTAAAGTAAAATGAATTCCTTGAGTAAAATTGTATGAATATAATTAACATGGGAAGCAAATCCTTTAATTAGCAAAGTCAAATAATTATTTTTCTTCAAAGAAATGAAATTACTGCAATTACTTTTCGAACAGATAATACAGAATTATTTAATAGATAATTTTGAGGTGCCCACAAGGAAGAAATTTAACTAGTGAGTGAAATATTTGCCGGGCATTCGGGGATTAACTTTCTCCTCCAGGAGATGGCTTAGAAGTTTTGCATTCATTTACAAACCCTAAAATAGAATGATTGTTTAATGTCAGAGTTTCACTGAACAACTACTTAGGCAAAGTTATTTTATATGAGAAGTGAAGTAATTATTCACCTAGGTTTCTTAAGTTAGCAATTAAAATTATATTATTTAGAATTCACTTTAATTAAACTCATACATACTAAGCCTACTTATTTTGCCAATTACTTTTGTCAATGTTCAGGACATTTCAATTGAACTATTTCATGTATTAGGGGGAATTTGGCAGTGGAATTGAAAAGGGCTGCACAGCTTTCTAAATTGTAGTATGACATGCAAATTGCTAAATTTAGATAATCTTTTAAATATAATATGGGGAAACAGTACAAAGATTTAGCAAGGTTTTTTTTTTTTTTACCACAAAACTAGTTAGAATGTTAATTAGCGCTGACTATTGCTCATGAATTTAAATTATAGATGAATAATTTAATATATAAGTAAGTGCTAGTACTGCTTATCAAAGTAACCAAAGCGTACACTTAGAATAGTTTTGATTTACATACTTCAAAATCAACAGAGATTTTTCAGAAATATCATATTTTCCTTCTTAAAATGTTAATGAGTAATTATCACAAAAGACGAGTAACTCTTTTTAAGGTAAGATACACTCTTCTACAAAATAAGTTGTATGCATATCTTGAATTAGGCAGCCAAAACCCCAATTAAAATTTTCTCTATTGAGACTCATAATTTGTAGGCAAATCCATAATTTGTGGTTAAGAAAGTGGGCATTGGAATGAGATAGATACATGTTTGAATTTATTCTTTTCCACTTACAGTCTAACCTACAGAAAGTACTTATAATCCATTTACGTTTTAATTTTTCCAATGTGAAATAGAGAGTAATTGTAACTATTTTGTGGAGTTCTTGAAAGAATTGAGATGATCACATGTAACTTTTTGAGGACAGTGTTTACCAAATGTCTTAATATATGTGGTTTGTTAGTATTATAATAACTTTCTAACAGAATTAAGCATCAGAAATGAAAGGTAACATGTGGATAGTGTCAACCTTAGAATATTTGAGGGCTTTTTATTAATTAGGCTAGAAAGAATATGGCAACACATACCTTTCTCCCTTACTCCACCTCCCTGGAGAGAAATAAAGCTGTTCCCAGAGCATGCACACTTAGGCAGGGTTTTTTGTCTCCCCTTAATTTTGTTGATCAAACCATGAGAGCTGTAAATTTGGAGAGGAGGGCTTTATTTCTCAAGAGTTACAGCCTGCAAGTCCGTCATTTTAACAGGCAAGGAAGCAGAACCTCCCTCCAGCCCAAGACAGAGACAGGCACTTCAAGGGAAGAAGGGGTAAGACCAGAATTTAAGTGGAACAGCTTGGCCAAGTGCACATAGTCAGCATGCAACAGGAGGATCTGTGCATATTTGTGAAGATGGTCCTGACATGTGCATACAGAATAAACAAACGTACATGTTACACATGACCCATCTCCAGTGCAGGTGGAGGTTTGTTACTTAAATGCATTACTCTAGGCCCTGTATCTCGAAAGTTCTTATCAGGACACAAAGGTGCTCAAGTGTGTAACCTCTGCAAAACTGGCCAGAACCAGCCCACAATCAGTAACGTTATTAGGAGGAAGTTAGTAAACTCAACTTCTTGTCCAATTGAAGCTGAAGTTATAGCTTATGGAAATAGGAGTGATGTCTGCATCTTGGGATGAAGCTGCAAATTGTTTTAATACTGCTTATCTTGAGGTCAGTGCCTATTTAGCTGCTGGAGAAAAAGGAAAACCTCACAGCAGTGAGGGTGCATGACTTACCCCTGTCTGGTATGGCCATAGGTCTTGTTTATAATTTGGTATTTTGTTATCGCAAAGAGTCTGTTCAACCTGTATTATGATCTCTGTCTTAACATTAATGCTGGTCGGTTGTTGTGTCTAAACCCCATAAGGGTACAATGAGGTGTGTCTGACCTCATGTCCCATCGTGGTTGGGGACTCAGTTTCTCAATTTTCTCTGGGTCCTTTTGGGCTAAGAGGAATGGATTCTGATGTGTGCTTGTCCTTTGAAAAACGAGATAGTATGGCTAGATAAAGGACATTACTTAACGTTCTCTGTGTAATTATCTGACCCAATAGATTAGGAATGCAATAATGTTGTTTTACTTATGAAAGTAACAATCTTATGTTAGTCACTAATAATGCAAGAAAATTTAAAATCCTGTAGTATAAAACTTTATTTGAGCAAACAAGATGAGGGAGTTGGGCTAATAAGAAATGGACTTCCACTTGTACAGAGGCCTTGATTATATCAGGAAAGCAGTGATAAAGCCTTCTGCCTTTGGGGGGGGGGATGAAACATTAAGAAGCAGATGACAACTAATGCCAGTGTGTTAAAAACCACTATTCCTAAATGACTGAAGTCATGCGATCTATAAATTTGGAGAGGAGGGCTTCATTTCTTAAAAGAGTTACAGCCTGCAAGTCGGCCATTCCAAAAGGCAAGGAAGCAGAACCTTGTCTGCTAAACTTGGATCAATGCCTGGAGCCATAATTGATATAAACTATGTTTCTTTTTGTTTTGTATTCTTTAGGCTGAGCGTATGGTAAACTTTGAATAAACAACTTATTCAGGAGCTCAGAAAGGATGAGTTTAGGAAAGCGACCACCATCTCTTCACATTGTTAGACTCTTGATAAGGGGCCTATCCAGACTGAGAATCATGTATTGGAACCAAGGTCAGAAGGTCAGTAGAAGTATAGTTGGTAATATTACTTCCTTCTTTGTCCACTAATCAGAAATAAATAAACCTATTTTTAATAGTCTTATATTAGGTTGGTTTAATTAGGGTGACAGGGTAAGGAAGATTGGGGTTAAGGTGTTTTTCAGTCTTGTTTTGTGGTTGAGTTAACGCAGGCACCATCTGGAGTGGGCTAATGAGATCTTGTATGTGAGTGGGAAAAAAAAGAAATATGAAGTGGGGATGGGAAATTGGGGAGCTTGAGAATTTCTCTTGCAAATTCAACAGTGGAACATTTAGGAAGGAATGACAAAGCATACTTTTGGCATGTATGTCCAGGGTGAAATGTTTGAATTATTTTTGCCTGTAATTTAGCTTAGTCAATTTAGGAATATTGAATGCACTTATGCCAGAACTGTGTTATATCTTTGAGATTTCAAACATTGCAAGACATTCTTAAGTATATTAAATTTAGTAATGGTTGCTGGATATCTTTTAATCAAAGTTAGAAGTAGAACTCCAGAGATTTGGGGCTGCTTTTAAAACAGAGGTCCCCATTAAGGAAATTTCTGAGATGGTGCAACAGCCAAACTAGTGAGAGATGAACTTGTCTCTAATTATAAAATTTCAGGTTTAGTATTTTACTGCAAAAGCTATGTTTCATAGAGATAGATGGGATTAAGGGTGAATTCTGCAACTTGCCTCCATAATACCTACAAACTCTCAACCCTAACAAATCCATGGAACTTTTCCCAAAATAAAATTCAAGCACATAAAGACTGATATACAGAGGACAAAAGTATCATTCATGAACGTTTATTTTGCTCATGCGATCTTTCTTAAGTGGGAGGTGTATAAAGATTGAACCATTCTAAATTTTCATGACATAAAATACCCATCATTCTCTCTTTTGTGGTCATTTGATAATTGTATTATTTTTTTAGTGAAGATAGGGAAGAGGTTTTCCTCTAGTACTTTTTAATTGTTCAACATTTATGTTTATTCAACGATGGGTCCGATGATAGGTTTTTTTGGTGTGCTGTGTGAGATATACAGTGTGTACAAAGTCCCAGCGTGATTTGTTGAAATAAATTTTTCCCCAGTTGATTTATTAGATTTTGAAAAACAACTTATCTTATAAGATGCATTAATTTCTGGACTCTTCAATCTGTTCCAGTGATCTATATGTCTACCCTTAAGCCAGTACCTCATGTCTTAGTTACAACAGTTTTGAAAGCAAATGCATTTGTCTAACACTTTGCATGCTAAATATGTGTAGGCCTTTTTTCATTATTTTTGGTTCTATTTTAGATCTTTTAATTTCCACATAAATTTTCAATGAGTTTTCCAGTTTTCATTTAAAAAGTATGCAAATACTTTAATAGGAATTGCTTTAAACATATCAGTTAATCTTGAGGAAATTAACACATCCCTTACCAACCCACTTGCACACTCCCCAGCTCTTACTTGTTTTGGGTGGGAAAGAGGTTGATGGATTACTTGGAATTATCCTACAGTTTTAAAAGAGAAAAACACAAACATGAACTTACCTGATGATTCCATTATCTATTTTAGGTTAGATAAAATAAAGTGTTTTTGTTTATTTTTGTTAGTAATTTTTTTTTTGCGTGTGATAGCTCTTAAGCAATCCCCAGGATGATGTCCAGCCTGCCTCTTGCGTGTCTTATAGTAGAAAATGGTTTCTCTCTTTCCACCTTTCTCATTTCTTCTGCTGTGAACCACGAAATCCTTTGTCAATGCTTTTTGATTTTTCATTATAGAAATGCATCTTCCCATTTAGCTTTTTCTCAAAGCCAGAAGATGATGGTCTTCCCTCTGTCGGTTCCTCACCTTGCTCACAAGATGAGTGATGAGATTTCTCCTCTAATAAGGCAGAACAGGCAAACAAAGGCAACAGTGACAACAAGAAAAACGTGTTGCATGTCTTTCAACACAGAATCAGAAAGGTTCGCATAGTATTAATGTTGATGCTTCTAACGTGTACAACTGTTATGAACATGATACTTCCGCACTTGTTTAGGTTGTATAAATTAACTCAGAACTGTTTCATAATTTTTAGTGGGGTGGTCTGACAAATAATTAGCTACCTGTATTTCTAAAAGTTTTGTTGGATGCTATTATATATGAATTTTAAAATATCTATAGTTTATTTTGGCTTACAAGAATACAATTGACTTTTACATTTTATTCTGTGACTTTTAAGAGCTTTCTTATCACTAACACAGTCTTAGAAGATTACATTTTTATGCATAGAAAATCCTGTTATCTAAGAGGTTACTTTGTTATTTCTCAATACTTATGCTCATAATTTATTTTGTCTCCTTACATTGGATTTAACTTCCCAGACAGTATATACGTGGTCAGAAAATATATATTATTTGGTTCTCAGGGCTAGTGAGAGTGAGTTCAATATTTCACATTAAATATGACATTAAAGTAAGTTTTTCATAGATGCCACTTTATCAAATTGAGAAAATTTCCTTCTTTTCTTAGTTTAATAAGTTTGATTCTGAAGTATTGAATTGTGTTTTCTTTTTTATCTATTGAGAGGAATATATGACTTTTTAAAAATTCTGTTAAGTCCATTCAGCAGTTCTTTGAATCAACCCCTCTCACAGCTCTTATTTTACCTAAGTTATTAAATTATTTATTTGTACTGTGCAGTAGCCAGGGTTATCCAAATCAATAGAGCCAAAAAGATGTGCATGCACATAGAATGAGCTTTGTTTTAAAGGATAAATTCACATGATTAAGGAGGCCGAGAAGTCCAAAATCTGTTCTGGATAAGCTGTGAAGCTGGAGACTGGGGAGAGAGCACCATTGCCACAGCTTTCCTTCTAAGGGAGGGAGGTCAGTCTTTTGTTCTATTCAGATGCTTTCAAATGACTGGATGATACCCGTGCACATTATGGAGGACGGACTGCTTTGCTCAATCAACCGACTATAAATGTTAATCTCATCCACAAACATCCTCACAGTAATATACAAAACAATATTTGACCACACATAAGGCATGGTGGACCAACAAATTCCACACCTAGAACTAACCATCACGTATTTTCGCCATTTCCTTCATTGGGTGTGCACTCATCGCACTGTATACTTTAATTAGATATAATTTGTATTTGTCAACAATTATACCTCAACAAAGCTAAGAAAAAATTTTAAGAAAGAATAGTGTGCATCTTGAATAACTAGTAGTAAGAAATTAAGAAAAGACTAAATTCACCAATTATTTTCTTTTTCTAGGAAAGAGAAATCAATATCTCAGAGTGCAGTTTCCATTGTAAGAGATAATACATATTTTAATTAAGAGAAAAAATTTTTAAACTGGTTTATGAAATAAAACATAGCCTTATAGTTTTTTTTTTGATACATACTGTTTTACATATTCATGAGGAACGTGATATTTTGTTACAAGCTTAGAATGTGTAATGAATGTAAAAGGTAGACCTTTTATCACATGGTAGGGTTGTGGCCTTAACTCACCTCTCTTCATTCTCCCGCAATGTACCTGGCCTTGTGCATGTCCCGTTCTACTCTCTACTCTTATGAGATCAACTTTTTTTAACTCCCACATATTGAGTGAAAACATGCAATATTTGTCTCCCTCTACCTGTTTTATTTTACTTGACATAATAACCTCTTACTCCATTCACGTAGCTATAGGTGACATGATTTCATTGTTTTTAAAAGGCAAAGTAATACTGTAATTTGTATATATAACATATTTTTTCCCTATTCATTTGTTGATAGACACTTAGATTGATTCTATCTCAAATTATTATGAACGGTGCTGTAATAAACATGTGATTGTGGATATCTCTTTGATACACTGATTTATTCTCCTTTGAATGCATACCCTGTAGTAGAACTGCTGGATTTCATGGTAATTCCATTTTTTAATTTTGAGGAGTCTCCTTACTATTTTCCACATTGACTACATTGATTTATATTCCCATCAACGGTATAAAGATCTTTCTTTTCTCTGAACCCTCAACAGTAACTGTTTTGTTTTGTTTTGGTTTTGTCTTTTTAGTAACAGCCATGCTAACTGGAGTAAGACGAGATATCTCATTGTGGTTTTGATCAGTATTTTCCTAATAATTAGCAATGTTGAGCATTTTTCATATACTTTTGTTTATTTTTAGTCTTTGCCTACTAATTAATGGGAATATTTTTCTTGTGTGTGTTAATCTGTCTGAATTCCTCTTATATTTAGAGTATTTATCCTTTGTCATGTGAATAGTTTGCAAATATTTTCTCCCATTCTGAAGGTTGTCTGTTCACTTTTTTTTTTTTGGCTTGTGCAGGAGCTTTTTAGTTGAACATATTTCCTTTTTGTCCATTCTTATATCTGTTGCCTATGCTTTTGACGTCTTAGCCATAAATTCTTTGCCCCTAGACCGATATCCTGAAATGTTTTCCCTAAGTTTTATTTAGTAGTTTTATAGTTTCGGGTCTTACATTTAAGTCTTTCAATCAGTTTGAGCTGATTTTTTGTATGGTAAGAGATAGAAGTCCAGTTTTATTCTTTTGCATACAAATACCTATTATTCCCAGTACTATTTTTTCAGACAGGATCCTTCCCCACCATAGGTTCTTGATGCCTTTGTCAAAAATTGCAAAATAGTCAAAAGTTGGTTGTAAGTGCATGGATTTGTATCTGGTCTCTCATATATAAATATATGTATATATACATATATTTAAGACATGGTGTCTCACTCTGTTCCCTAGGCTAGAGTGTGGTTCCATGAACATAGCTCACTGATGTGTCCAACTCCTGGGCTAAAGCAATTCACCCACTTCTGCTTCTTGAGTGAGTAGTCAGCCCCACAGGGACGTATCATTACTCCTGGCTAATTTTTAATTTTTTTTTTTATAGAGGTAGAGGTTTCATTATGTTGCCCAGACTGATCTTAAATTCCTGGGCTCATGCTATCCTTGCACCTTGGCCTTCCAAAGCACTGGAATTATAAACGTAAGCCACCATATCTGGTCTCATGTATCATTTTTATACCAGTACCATGCTTCTTCATTTATTATTACTTAGTAGTATAAATTAAAGTCAGGTAATGTGACTTCCAGCTTTATTCTTTTTGCTCAAGACGCTTTGACTATTCAGGATTTTTGTTTTTGTTTCATATGAATTTTAGGATTTTGTCTAAAACCGTGAAAAATAATTTTAGTGTTTAATAGAGATTGTATTGAATCTACAGATTCTTTTGGTAATATTTATATTAAGAATATTAATTCTTCCAGTCCATGTAGTCTCATGGTTTTAAATTTCTTTCACAATAACATTATTCCCTTCCTCCTTTTAACTGTTCTTAGCTAATTTGGGTTATTACTGAAAGTGAATCTATTTTAAATGCCTTTTTAAAGTTATCTCCTACCTTTGGATACTGTGGTTGTCCTTCATTGAATTCCACATGTTACATAACAGTCATAGCCTTCCTTTATGGGAAAAGGATGTTCCTTCTATTTCTTTGCTTATTAAAATTACTTATAAAAGTTTATAAACTTTCTATGCAAAATTGTTTTGATCAGTATAGCATAACTTTTTAAAGGTTAAGTTTTTCACCTCTTCTGGGACTAAAATTTTTCCATGTACTCCTTTTGTGATAATTGTGATGTGAGTTTAGTCTTCCTAATACACTGTAAACTTTCACCCAGTAAAAAAAGATGTACTTCCAAGATCACTGAACAGAATTGATAATACATGGAAAATTCATTTATTCTGAAATGAGACAAACACTTAACTTTCAAGGTCACAGAATACTGGTAGTTGATTGGAGTTTTGAGAAATAAAATCTTGGATGAAGATTAAAAATTGCATTCAAATATTCATGAATATGTATAATAGCAATACAAAAACATGTGGTAAATTATAATGCCTTATAATAGTTTGTTTTTACAAAGCTTTGCTACATACAAGAAAGTGTAATGTAGATACTTAATTTCTGCTTGGAATTGCTATTTTTCTAATAGAGATATTTCACCTGCAGAGGCTATATTATACCTGAGAGAGAATCTATTTAATGAGGCAAATCATGAGTAGACACAATAGAGCAACTTGTGTTTCTGTAAATGGATGTTATGTGAGGAAAGGACAATGATAGTCTTTGAGTAACATAAAAATAAAGTAAATTAGGCAGGCCAGGAGTAGTGGCTCACGCCTGTAATCCTAGCACTCTAGGAGTTCGAGACTAGCCTGAGCCAGAGCAAGACCTATCTCTTAAAAAAAGAAAAAGAAAAGAAAAGAAAAATAGTTGGGCATTGTGATGGGCACCTGTCCCAGCTACTAGGGAGGCTAAGGCAAGAAAATTGATTGAGCCTGAGAGTTTAAGGTTGCTATAAAATATAATGCCATGGTCCTCTACCAAGAGCGACAAAGTGAGACTCTGTCTCAACAAACAAACAAACTAAAACAATTAAATAAATAAAATAAAGTATTTAGGCAGACTCTATTAAAATATATTTTCTAACATGTTGATAATTTGAGTTTGGTCCATGAAAATTAAAACGAAAAAGGAAATGAGTATAAACAAGAAAAATAGTTAATGTGTACAGATGGTTTTTAATGTAAAAAAGATAGCTTGCCTGAAGTGGTTGATTTTAGGGCACTGTGAAAATCTCATATTAAGAAAAAGAACAAATATATATATGCCTACTTTCCTATTATGAACTATAATTTGAACACAAAAATGTATTGTGTTAAGTAATAGGTCTTAATGAATCTGATATTGAGAAGTAAATATCACTTAGGGTAGTTCGCCTTCAATTATTTTAATATAAAATAACATATCAGGATTTGAAAAAAGAAAAATAGAGTGGAGTTCCTGCATTTGAAAAATTGCAGATTCAGTCCATGAGGGAGGCATGGTGTGTGTCTGTGTGAAAGGGGAGGTGAGGGCCAACCCAGTGCGGGAGTGAGAAGCTTGTTGGCTACATGGGAAAGACATTATTTCACAGTACTTGCCTTGTGCATGCTCCCAACAGATCAAGTTGAGGAGATAATGGAGCCAAAACAAGACGATTATGGGTTGATGACCCAAGAAAAGCAAAGTATTTCAAAATTTCTTTAGTTTTAGTTTTGTTAAGATAAAAACAGAAAAAAAAATAGAAAAGAAACCAAGGAACAGAGAGGAGGAAAAGAGGAAAAAAAAAATATTTTGAAAGTTCTACAAGAAAGTTGATGAAAATATATATACATGAATAAAAAAACCAAAATTATTAAACATACACTAGATGATTCACAGAAAGTCTACAAATTTGTATACATATTCAGAGAGGTTACAGCATTGAGATTCTTATTTTCCTTTTTAACTCCTTAGAGACTTAGGAGGCTCATATGGACAATTTACCTTCCTTAATTCAACCCACTCATTTTTGGACAAGGAGCAGAGAGGCCCCCTCTTGAGTGTAAGTCATGCTCTATCTAGGTTTTCCCCCAATCCTTCTACAAGGGTATCACATTGGCAAAATGAACAACTGCTATATTTCCATTATGGTGACACGTCAGCCAGTTCTCACTGATGATAATTGATACACAATTGCTAAATACTGAAGGAGATATTTCTCATGTTTATTCATTGTCTGTGTCTTACTGGCTTAACCTTTCTACACCTCTCTGGAAACTAATTTTTGGTGCACATACAGAACAGAACAATCTAGGAAAACATCTAGTTCTTCAAACAAAATCGTAATTAAGGAAGCATTTTACCTATTTTTTTTCTGCTGCATGAGTCCATTTCTAAGGACCTTTTGATTATATACATTTGTAAGTCTTGTATTTGATTGACAAATTGAGCAAGGAGACAAAACTTTAAAAATATAATACAAGAACAACTTCAAAAGTGATTGATTGCTCCCTCGACCCTCACCCAATGTTTCATTTATTTCATTTAACAATAAATAATTGTACTTCCTGTATGTACTTTGTGCCATGCCTTTTAATTTACCCTCCGTAAGACCTCCGGGTGGTGCCATCTGTAATTTTACCTTTCACAGGGCAAGCTGCACCCTGTTAGGTTTCAGTAAATAAGTCCTGGTAATAACTTTCCGTTTAGAAAAGCAAAACAAAATGTGGAATCTTTAGGCATGTTCCTAAGTTATGACTTCCTCCAAATGAAAAAGAAATCATTCTGGTGCTAATAAAATTTGCATGTATATAAAGTAGAAAATCACATGCTTTAACATAAATGCCAGAGGAAAAAGCAATTGCAGCTGGCTGTTGAAAACCTTGGCACTGATACCCACCTGGCTAATGTACACAGCCCTAACCACAGTGGCACTTCCAGCCATTTCCCTTTATTTTTCAATTACAGTTTGGAGGCAGGAGGAGGGCCAGCATGATTATAGAATTCTTTTGGATGTAAATCAATGTTTGTAATAAAAGAAGGAGGTCTCTGCTTTCTTAAGTGTTTGGATGCCAATGCCTGAGTTTAGGTTTCAGACTTCTGAAAGTCATGGTTTATACTTCTTTACCTAAATTTCATTATACGATTTGATATCTGAAATTGTGACATTTTTCTGGGATTCAGTTTATTTTTCTCGGCCTTCAGGCAGCATTTTTGTCATAAAAATTATATGGCTAAATTCTTAATACTTAATTGCGAACATCTTATAACCTTATAATCAGATAATTTCTCCTGGGTCTATGTTTTCTTGTTCCTATATAAGTTATTATTACATTCATCATGATTGTTCACATTTTGAATTATGCAGGAAGGAAGTATACAGTGCAAGAGCCACATATTATGATAGATTTTGGTAGGGACTTAATACAGTTAACAGGAAAAAAATTATTCTAGGGAATCTCTTATACAAACTTTTCTATGATCCTGGGGGAAAGACAACACAAAAATGGAGTAACATTTTAAGTAGTTAGTCTCATTTCTGTTAACCATCAGCGTAGCTCAGTCTCATTACTATCTCCTCTTCTGCAAGTAATATAGTCTTGTATCTTTATTACAGCTAATGATAACTTTATTTTTTCCAAGGTAGCCATAAGTAAAATGATTCTGAAGTTTCTCAGTTACCATGAAAGCTAAAATAGTCATAGAATCATTGTTAGCTTTATAGCAAATTTGTAAATTGTCATAAACATATTTTGCATTATTTGGTTGAGTCTGAAAGAGAGGAAAGGAAGCTGAGTGTTTTTGTCAATTTTCAGGCGAACAAATCTTCCACAGTCATGCATTCTGGATCAAGTTAGGATTCCTTGGGGGAATGGCCTTTGTTCTCTCCCAGGGAAAGTGATACGAAAGTACACACATCAAGTGATCTCCGCTTCTCTCATGTCTTTCCAAGTTTTATTTGGAACCTCACATCCTCTGTAGCTATTTTTATTCTTGTATACAATTAGTGTCCCGGTCCTTGGCCTCCTATGTCCCTTACCAATATAGAAAGTAAGACTTAGGATGCTGCTTTCTGAGCTATTTGGTTCTTGCAAAATTTCAAGAATATTGTACAAAATGGCTAAAAAGTACAGATTACTATATTCTGACATTGTATACGTAGGTCTAAACTATGCCTATGCCAACTGAAAATAAATGAATTCTAGACAAACACTAACAGCACAAAAATAGCTTAAAGTTTTAAAATTCACTTTTAATGCAAAATTATGTTGTCAAGATTCAATCCATCGTTTTCATACATCCCACCTGAGATGCACAGCCTATTTATTCTTCTACCTTTTTGGTTGTTTTTAGAGTTGTCAATAGTGATAAACCTTATTTTGTTTTGCCAGTGCAAAGAGAAGAAAGAAAATATGAAAGAATAGGAGACAGAGAGGACATATGATCTTGTTACGAATATTCAACATTGTAGAAAGCAAAGGCAGAGAGGAACTAAATACAGTATAAAAATTGAAATTTATGGGATAAGGCTTCTCCACTAATAGACATTTTCATGCTGAGTATCCAGAGGATGTTTCCCCCATAAACTGATTTCTGTATCTTTAAAAAATGTAGTTTAGAAATAAAGAAGTTGTAAGATCTATAAAAATTAGGATCATTTTTTCCCCAAGACTTCTTAAATTTCTATTATCCTTTGGTTGATCTATGATGGAAGTAACCCAAACACCATTTTCTATAGTAGAACAAAGTCCAAAGTGAACTAGTAGAGATAGAACTCTTTTGTTGCTGTCACGAGCAGAAATTTTGGGCTTCACCAGAACTGTATTAAAGTTGCAATATGTCACCTAAAAGAATTTAGGCTGTTTTGAATAATAACACCAATAACAAAAAGCATATTCTATTTCTGTCTCACTCTTGCTCAAGCTGGTCTTGAACTCCTGAGTTCAAGCAATCCATCTGCCTTGGCCTCCCAGAGTACTAAGATTACAGGCCATCAGCCCAGCCTAGACACAGTATCTTAAACATGTCCTACAAATAATGGTATATTTGAAACGTTATGAAAATCTTTATTGAGACTTTTGCAACAGTCAAATGGCAACATCACTTGGAGTGTAAAAATTCTGCATGTCCATATGCGGAGACATCAATTCAAGAAGCTGTCTTCTCTAATAGACCTTTGCTGACTGTTCGGCAAGGTCAAAGCCAAGAAGGGGTTTTTCAATTTGAGTACACATGAAAAAAAAATGGATTGGAGAACATAACACAGTCAGTAACATGAAGGGAATTAGCAAGTCGACATAATTACTGTGGTCTCCCTGATGAGGTTAGAGCAAAGGGCAAGATGGTGCGAATGTTGCTCTTTTGGGTAACAGTGGCTGAAGCAAACTGATAAAATGGGAAGTAAAATGAAAATGTGAGGCTTGGCATCTGTAGCTCAAGTGGTTAAGGTGCCCGCCACCTACACCAGAGCTGGTGGCTTCAAATCCAGCCCCGCTTGACAAATAACAAGGACAACTACAACCAAAAAAGAAATAGCTGGGCATTGTGGAGGGCGCCTATAGTTCTGGTTACTTGGGAGGCAGAGGCAAGAGAATCGCTTAAGCCCAGGAGTTGGAGGTTGCTGTGAGCTGTGATGTCACAGCACTCTACCCAGGTTGACAGTTTGAGGCTTTATCTCCAAAAAAGAACAGAAAAGAAAAGAGGAAAAGAAAATGTGAGGCAGAGACAGCATACTTCATCTTTTCTGAAAATGAAATTCCTTCACTCAGAAGTTGGTTTGCAAGTGGATATCACTCAATTGAGAAATTAAAAAAAAATCAAGATGGAATGTTTAGATTATGTAAACATTGAGAAATAGTTGTTCCATGAGAAAAAATTTACACTTTTGTGAGTGATAGCTTGTGATTTTATTTTTATATCACTAACTAAATATATTTTTCTCAATGAAGAGAGAGGCTAGAGATAGAAGTAATGAGTAAGTCTCAGAGTTTATATATCATACTTTAAGAGAAACCAGCCTGAGATTAAATACATGTGTCATGTTGCAGAGATGAACTTACCCCTCTTGGTTATTGAACCTCAGATCACACAGTCAGTTATTTCAATAATGTTTCTAAAACTGGAGAATGCAGGATAATGGCAAGAATTTAAAGCCAGAAGAGTGATACATATATAATTATTTAATTGTCCAGATTTGGATTAGCTTTGTGATTTTTCAAGTAGACGATCTCAAAATAACTTCGCAAGCTACCACAATAAATGAAGTTCTGGATGAGTTTACATGGATCTTTACATGGACGAGTTTATTTGTACAAGTACAAATCAAGCAAGAAATAAAATCAATAATAAAAGTCTAAAACAAAGAACAGAATTAGAAAAGAAATGTATTTCCACAGGTGCAATAGAAATGGTGGAATACCTGGGTCACAAGGAAGGTTTCGAGTTGTCCGTGCTATCGTCCATTGTTTCACTTCCAAGATCAGAATTGACAGTGTCCTTTCTGATTCACCTGAGCTAATTTCCACTTTTTTGGCTTTTCGGTGTTGTTAGGAGGACTTCATGTGTTTTAACTTGCCTAGATTTTACATTTTTAGATTTTTTTTTAATCTCAAACGTTTGTAATAACCCACATAATATATTAAAACTTCAAGTACAATAGCTCAGTAGGAAGAAACAAGGATAAATGTTGCAATCAATAAATGGAAATATTTGAGGGTTAAGGTTATAGGAAAAGCTGCAGTCTAATTATTTTAGAGTATCAATAACCATGTTGAAAATGTGAACTCTAGGTAGGACTTCAAGAAAAAGGCACAATAGTAGTATGGCCGATTGGTAAGATTCATTTAATAAGGCATGGGATTACAGTGATAAATACTATAAGATGGATGTTATTCTTGGTATCCACATAAAATCCTATTACAATCACTTTACAGGGCTGGAATAAGAATCTGTTCAAGCTGTGGTCCTAGCTCAATATTTGAGATCCCAAGGGACAGAGGTAATAAATGAGTTAAAATGGAATAACAAAGCACTCTTATCTAAAGCTGAGTTTCGGGTGCAGCATAGCAATCAGAAGTTCTTTATGCTGGGGCGGATTTATCAAAGTACAAGTTTCTCCTTGCCGTGGAGCAAATATCTGTACAAAAGACAAGGTGGATCACTGGCCAGGGGAAAAAATAGTATGGTTTATTTTAAAATTTAGTTAGTAGAATGTAATTTTATAAAATGTGCATTTTGTTATTATGACCCTGAAATGTGTCCTTACATTTATTGACGAAGTCTGAAGGTTATATCCATAAACATGGCCAAGGCCAGTCCGTTGCATTGATTATAATCAGAAGAGCAGGAGAGATCAAAACAGACCTCACAGCTGTACAAAGGAGCAGGCAAGAAGCCCAACTTTGCCTTTTCTCACAACAGTCCTATTTTCTTTTCACTAACCTTCTTTACTTTATATATTATCCATGACAAATATTATGAGTGTGTGTTTGTGTGTATGCTTGGTGTATTTTATCTCCCCCACATTATCTGTTCTTCACGTAAATATTTTTAATAATCAGTCTTTAAGGATTCTGATAGCAGCTCCAGGGGATTGGACCTGAAAACTACTCTTTCAAAAAGAGAAAATAAAATTGGTTGTTGAAGTGATTATACAAGTCTTTTACGGTCTAAGGATATCCATTTTTAATTTTTCTTTCCTGCGTTAGTAAGAATACATACATCTACCGATAACGGGGACAGATTAGTAGTCCAAGAGAAAGAAAGATGGTGATATAAATTTTGCTGTTTCTCCACATGTATACAAAAGGCAATACGAACATGATGAGGCATCCTGAATAACAAAGGGAAGTTTGCAAGGCAGCTGGTAAGCGCTAAATAGCCAAGCTCTGGGATGATAAGGAACAAGAGAAGTTTTCACGGATTCTTCACGGTGCCAGCAAAGGATGTGCTTGGGTTTTTGCACTCAGAGGATGCCTGTGTCTCCCTTCTAATCTCTACGTCAGGAGAGAGGGGACCAGATTAACATAGGGTGATTCAGGCTACAGAAAATATATCTTCACGTCTGTGTTTCAGAGGCAAAGGTCAGGGACTACGACATAGGCGTAGAGCTCACTCTCAGAAAATTGGAATCATAATAAATTCAGCAGATTCCCTAAGTGATTCTCAACCTTCCTAATGCGGCAACCCTTTAATACAGTTGCTCATGTTGTGGTGACCCCCAACCATAAAATTATTTTTGTTGCTACTTCATAACTGTAATTTTTGCTACTGTTATGAATTGTAATGTAAATATCTGATATCAGGCAACCCCTGTGAAAGGGTTGTTTGACCCCTAAAGGGGTTGTGACCCACAGGTTGAGAACCGCTGCCCTGGAGACACTTACTTCCCATGAGTTCCATGAGACTGTGTAGGCTGTGAAGTCTACAAAGATGTGAGATAATAATTGAAGACTCAGTGTCTCCAAGTGAACATTTCCTCTCATATAGACCCTTATACTTGTAATATTCATGCTAAGAAAATGAGAACCTAGACATATTGTTTTGTTTGGTTTTGTTAAGTTTTTATGGATTCAAGTAATGATTCAGTAGAAAGATTAGTAGACTTTATTTTTTTTTTTTGGCCGGGGCTGGGTTTGAACCCGCCACCTCTGGTATATATGGGGACGGCGCCCTCCTCCTTTGAGCCACAGGCACCACCCTAGACTTCTTTTTCTTTTACTTGATTTAAATCATGTTTATATGCCCATTCTAAGTTTTTTTTTTTTTTTTCTGTCCAGGCAACTATTTAAAAATTTAGACGTTGACATAAAAGTTGAACTAAAAAATATCTTCATTTAGAATGTGTGATATTGTAAAACATGAAGAACTTTAAGAAGTGAGTTAGAGTTAGTATTTTCTTTGATTTAAATTATTATCTTCCTCCCAACGATTGTAAAATGGGAGGAAAAGGACATTACAATTCCCCCCCAAATGCTGATTTTTGTTATGGAATTCATAAGGTTAAAGAGCTTATCCAGTCTTAAGTCTATAACCGCAGTTGTGAGCTTTGAATAAATGACGATAGGTTGTTTAGGTAAAAATGGCTCTTAAACTAACTTTATCAGTCACTAGGAAGTGCTATCATGTAGAGACAAAGCCTGTGTCCTACAAGCCTGGGAACAATTAGTTTGACATAAAGCTTGTAGTGAATTGAACTTTTGGCTTTTTTTTTTTTTTCAAAATCACTTTTGGACTTTGTACGGATTTTATTTTCTCACACAGAATTATGATCCTTATCTATTAAATACAAGATTTCATTTCATTGAGAGAAATATAGAAATGCTACATTAATTGCCAAGGTCTTGGCGATACAGAATGTGATAAGTTAAATATTAATGAGAATTGTATTTTACTGGGTTCCAAGAAAGCCAGGAAAGTGTTTGATGTAATATGTGCAAGTCTGAATTATAGGAACATTCCAACGGCATTAAAAAATTATATATGAAAAAGAAATTATATGCCATAAAACTATTTTATCTGAATCATATTTCTTAGTATTCTTCTCTATTAAATGGCTGACTTAGGCCTTTAGAGTATCCTGCAAAATGATGTCCTTCTAAGTGGTATTTATAAATATTTCTTGACAAGAAAAGATACATTTACTCTATATTTTTAGTATGCATTATTTTATGACTTCAAATTGCAATCCCAGATTTTTCTCCCTATTGAACTATTTTTGGCTTTGTGGTAGGTAAATGTATTTTAAATCTTTATGTAAGAGAAATATACAATAAGGAAAATGAACTATATAAAAAAGAGGCAAGCATTTATTTTTGTAATCTGCTTAATAGGAGAGAGAAAAAAATATGTAAAAAACTTTTTTATGATTAAAACAATCAGTTATTTTATACTAGAGTGAAACTACTGCCATCATTTATTATTAAATTGGCAACTAATTATCGAGCATCTACTGTTTAAGGAGTCCTTATATCCACGTATCGCTAGATGTCACATATATGCATGTAGATAGATATACATTTCCACATATCCACATCATTTAAGCTCTGTGCTGCAGGTTTACAAGACCTAAAACAAAACATTGCTGCACTAAAAACTTGAGAATCCCTTCTGTAGAAGTTACAGTACATTATTTATAAGTATTTCTAAATAGATCATTTAAGGAAAATTAGCAAAGTACCTAACTAATGGCTATAATAACGATGTTGATTTCTTTGTTACGTCAAGAACTGTGAAAGAAGTCAGCCTTGGATGGTCAGGGCACTGAGAAGCTACCTTTGCAATTCTTTTGGTTTTCTCTCTTGATTCCAGTATAGCTGTACTGACCCCAAATACCACATCCTCCCAACCTTCAGAGTGGGAGAAGCTATTTGTATACTATGAATCTGACAAAGGGCTAATAACTAGAGCATACAAAGAATAGAAGAAATCAACAGAAAAGGAGAAAACAACCTCATTAAAAACTGGGCAAGAAACTAATATGTTCCTTTTGGAAAGACATCTGGAGAACACTTAGAGAACTAAAAATAGACCTGCCATTTGACCCTGCAATTCCTTTATTAGGTATATTCCCAGATGACAAAAAATCACATTACAACAAAGACATTTGTATCAGAATGTTCACTGCAGTCCAATTCATAATTGCCAGGTCATGGAAAAAGCCCAATTGCCCATCGATCCACGAATGAATCAACAAACTGTGGTATATGTATACCATGGAATACTACGCAGCCATTAAGAAGGATGGAGACTTTATGTCCTTCATGTTCACATGGACGGAGCTGGAGAATGTTCTTCTGAGCAAAGTATCACAAGAATGGAGGAAAAAGTATCCAATGTACACACCCCTATTATTAAACTAATTTACACTCTTTATATGAAAGCTATAACCAAATAGCCTAAGAATGTGGGGAGGGGGAGAGAGAAGGGAGGGGGGGAATAGGTGGAGGGACCATTTTTGAGGTTTATCTTACAGGGGTACAAGTGAAACTCTCTAAGAGTAGAATGTGAACATTTTAAAACAACAACTGAGAAAATGACATGAAGGCTATGTTGACTGTTTGATGGAAGTATTTCGGATTGCATGTGAAAACCCCACACTGTACCCCAGAAGTGTATTAATGTACATAGTT
>CAUYQV010107468.1:0-10146 GCA_963574575.1 Galagoides demidoff
AGGCACTGAGCCTCAGACAAGAATTTTCATGGCAGATTTATTCATGATAGCCAAATATGGCAAACACCCCCCAAATACCTACCAGTAATAGAATGGGTGGGATAAAGAGTAGTTTATTCACAAAATGGAATACAGTCATGAAAAACAGCAAAAAACATACACACAGACAATGCCAAGTGAGAAAACCAGGTACATAAAGTAAAAAACAGGCAACACCAGTCTAGAGCAGAAGACAGGCCACTCGCGGCAGGCCTGTGCTTAGTTCAGACTGTGAGGTGCTGCTGGGGTGCAGGGGACGGTCTCCAGGGTGGTGACACAGGTGCACATGGGGTGGGGGTGTGTGCACAGCTATGGGAGAATGTGTGCATGTGAGTGTGTAAAATGCACCAAGCTGTGCACTCTGGAGATGTGCACGTCATTGTAAGTTACACCTTACAGCAGAGACATGGAGTAAAAAGCAAACAGCTGAGGGCTGGGGCAGTGGTGCACACCTGTAGTCCCAGCTACTCAGGAGTCTGAGGCAGGAGGATCACTTCAGCTCAGGAGTTCGAGGCTGCAATGAGCTGTGATCACACCATGGCACTCCAGCCTGGGTGACAAAAAGAGACTCCATCTCAAAAAACGATGAGAACAAAACAGGAGAGAAAGTTCATTGTTTATTATAATCAGTCACTTAAAATTCTTAAAATAAGAATTCTGTGATACCAGTTAGTGTTTATCATACTAGACAATTTATTTTTAGTGGTGAGAACGATACCGAAAAGGGCTTTGGTAAAACCTGACCCAGGTATTCTGTGTCATCCTTTTGGATGGTTTACTCTGATACATTAATAAAAACTATATAAATGTTGAAATTGAAACGATAATTTGATTTCCTGAAATCTGCCCCAAAGAATAAATGAACAAAAAAGGTATATTATGTGATGTTATATAGCTTTAAAAATTATGATTAAGGGTAATTATAAATGCCAAAAGTCATATAAGAGTATTAAATTTTAAAAGCAGACTATAAAATGTCACGTGATCAGATAAAACTATCACATGTGAACATACACTAAAAGGTAAGACACAAGATCTAAACATTTTGTGTTGTTTGGGAATTTTTTTCTTCACTATTTGCCACATTTCCTACTTATCAGGAAATCCATTAACACTCAGAACAGAATGCATTGAGCTGTACTATTTCAGTACATCTCTGAAATGCTGCACAGCAGCAGGCCTGCTGCCTGGCAGGAGTGCGCACAGCTCTGGGCTCTGCAGACAGACAGTGCGTCCACTCCCGTGTCTGCTCCCGGAGCCCTCACCCCCTGCCTGGCACGCTGGGTCCTCAGCCCACCTGCAAGTCTGGCCAGGCCCACCTCCCGTATCCCGCCTCCTCACAGACCCTGCCTGCGTCTGGGGGCTGCCTGCCTTCCTACCACCTCCCCGGAAAGCTGGGTTCTTGTCTGTGGAGGCCTGAGACAAACACTTTCCAGCCAGACTGCCGACTGGTCCAGACACCTCTGCTTACCTGTGCTTCCTCCAGCTGCACACACTGTACAGCCACGTGCCCAGGCGGCAGGGGGAGTGGGGATCTGCCTTCCTGGCATAGTCCCATATCATGGCCCTGAACCTTCATTTCTAAGCTTGATGGTCCCAAGATTTCCCCACAGATCCTTATTTTATAGTAGATTCATAGACAGGTGCAAAATGCACATTTTCACAGAAAGCATTAATGTGAGTATTTCAAAAAGGACGGTAAGGCATCGGCCACCATTAGCAAATAAAGGAAAAAAGAATAATGGCGGTTATTGGCATTGTGCCAGGTACCACACTAAGTGTTTTATATACATTGACTCCTGTAATCCTTAAAGCAGCTCTATAATGCATTATTATTATCAACCACAGTCCACAGGTGAAGAAACTGAGGCCTAAAGAGGCGAGGTCCCACAGCAGAGCCAGGGCTGAGAGCACACGGCTCGCTCGGCAGCCCTGTGCCACCTGTCTGCTTCCTTGAGGTGTGTGCCCTGTGCCACAGCAGGTGACCAGAGAGTGACAGGCAGCTCCACTGAGAGGAAAGGGCCCAGATCCGAACCCCATCCTCAGGGTACCACCCCTACACCAGCTCACGGGAGGCACTGAGGAAGGTTTGTCTGAATGCATATGCAGCAGTGGGTCCCCTACAGAAACAAGTAAAAGCACGGAGAAAACACTGCAAGGTGAGAGATTGTGGGAGAAACAGACCCACTGGCGCTGGGTCAGCAGGCCAGGGAGACAGCCGTCCTGCCGGCAGTCTGGAAGTGTTACTCTGAATTCTGTGTGCCATTTTTGGGTTTCAAAACTGTTTTGATCACTTGTAATGAAGACCAAACGCATACTGAGAATGACTGTCACTACAGTGTTAAAAGTGGAATCTATGGGAGGGGGGCCAAGGCCACAGATGGCACTCCTTAAAAATTAGAAGCAAAGTTATGAAATTTACTAGGAAGACCATAAAGGTGAACTTAGGCTTCCTCCTTTTCTGGAAGAGTGGGGCTCAGAGAGAAGTGCTGTGTGTCCCGCAGTCCAGGGCCAGGCTGCTGAGCGCAGGAGTCCAGGCCACACACCGGTGACCCAGGGCCAGGCTGCTGAGTGCAGGAGTCCAGGCCACACACTGCCCAGGGCCAGGCTGCTGAGCACAGGAACTCAGGCCACACACCGCCCAGGGCCAGGCTACTGAGCATAGGAGTCCAGGCCACACACCGCCCAGGGCCAGGCTACTGAGCATAGGAGTCCAGGCCACACACCACCCAGGGCCAGGCTGCTGAGCACAGGAGTCCAGGCCACACACTGCCCTTCCGTTTTATCTCTGCTTCTGAACTGAAAGTAAACAAACTCATGAGAATTTTTTTTTACGTGGATAAAATTAGATATGAAAAATCAAGAGCTATCTTCTCAGGGATCACTAAGGATCCAATGGTTCCACTGACACAGCCCTCCTGGGGCACACCCTGAACTGCCACACTGGGGGACTCGGCCAGCCAAAACAGGACACGTCCTTCCCCTAGCTCACTACCCATTACTAGAACCCACCACTGTGTAATTCCTTAAGAATAATATGGGATGCTTAAGGACAGCAAGTCATTTTTATGGTCTCGTATGGATAATTTTCTTTACTCTTGGTTAATGCATCTTCTCCTGCAGTCTGTTTTACTCCATCATCACATGCTGAAATAAAAGTTATCTGCCACTCAAGAGACCTGGGTTCTAGCTTGCATTCTTCCAGCTCCCTGGCTGTGTGACCTCAGACCAGTCACTAACCCTTTCTGAGCTCCTGTTTCAACATTCATAAATCCTACAATATTGCTTTAGTATTTGTAAATCCCACAATAATCAAGAGGTTTACGTCCACAAAGACAAGGGCCAAGACGCAATTACTTGAAGACATCACAGAAAAAACGATATGAGCTGCAGCCAGAGAGATGAGGATGAAAATCCTGAATCCCACTGCTGGTGACTCTCAAGGGAACACCCTCGGATCTGAGGGTCAGACCCACTCTTCAAAAGAGCAAGGAGCTGGGTAATGCCAGGGAACACTCTGGACATCACATCTCAGACTCGCTGACTGGAGAGAGGGAAAAAGCCTATTAAAACGGTCCTCCAATCTGACAAGACCATCTGGGGATGCACGCTAAAAATACAGGACCCCTGAGGATAGAGGAAGCAAGATGCAGACACGAGTGACAGCTTCTGTGCCACAGCCTGGGCCTCCACATCAGGCCTATCCACGGGCCAGGCTACCCAGTGACACTCCAGTTACCCAGGGCAACAGAGTCCTTTATCATCTTTATTATTAAACTGGGGGAGGGAGGAAGAAGAGGAGAAAAAAGAAGAGGCCGGGGGTGGGAGGACGTGGAGGTCCAGTCAGTCTGGGGCAGCCGGAGACTCAGGCCTGGGACTCAGGTGATTCAGTGCACAGCCATGGACCCAGCCTGCAGGCAAAGGGGCTGTGAGAACGAGCTGTCATTAATCAGCCCACAAACACGAGTCAACAGAGCTGTGGCCAAAAAGCTAGTGGGGAGAGAAGACGCTGTCCCGTCACCACCCTGCAGCACCGGGGACCTTTGGCCTGACCGGACGCACTCATGGGGTGCCTGGGACAAGGGCAAACACCAGCCCTCTTTGTCCCCAGCACTCCCAGACGTCACCGAAGGAAAATTAAGATTTATCCTCCTGGACGGCGCCTGTGGCTCAAAGGAGTAGGGGGCCTGCCCCATATGTCAGAGGTGATGGGTTCAAACCCAGCCCCAGCCAAAAACTGCAAAAAAAAAAAAAAAAAATTCATCATCCTGTACCTGAAGAATATGAGGGGAAGCTGAGTAAAAAGGGCCTTACAGAAGCACCTGACCCCCACCCAAAATCCCCTGGGTTTTAAGCTCCTCTGCAGTACAGCCCTCAAGCACATGCTTCCACAGGCCTCATCTTCCCTCACAAGGGAACCCCAGGAAGAGGGGACAGAGCCCAGACTGCCACCACAGGGAGCACAGACACAATCCTGCCCAACCTGAGGACACAGAACAATAAGAAGCTCACACACCAGAAAAAGGTCAGCGGCTGTGACATTCCCTGCAGGTCAGAAAAACAGCATAGCTGAGTTAAGCTAGCGTTTTCCAGGGAACTAATGAGCACCGGGGAGGGATGGCCTGAGGCAAAGCCAGAGGCATCAACCCTTTCCAGCCAGGATCCTGGAAAGGCCAGGAAGCTCCAGCTGCAAGGCCAGGGCAGGGCAGGGGGCTGCAGAGTCTATCGTGACAGGCATGGCCCGGGCTGCAGCCCACAGCAGGCTGGGTCCTCCCTGCCACCATGGTGTCCAAATGAGCACAGCTGGGAGGGAGCTGCCCTAATGCTCAGGACCCCTCCTGGTACACACGCACCACATGCAACACCACACGGCCCTGCAGACGTGTGCCTCTGCAGAAGTGCGCATTAGAGCCTCAGGGGCACGGGCAGAGCCTCTGCAGGGGCCTCTGCAGATTTCAATGATAGGGAAGGGAAAGGTCAGGGAAGCAGACACATGTGTTTCAGGCCCAATTCTGCCCCATCAGCTCTACAACCTTAAAAACCAGGTTAGTGCTCAAGGCCAGCTTGCTCTTGTGTTAAAAATTGGGAACAGTAGACGCTGTTTGTCACCTGATACAGCAGAATGGGACCGGCCTGCCCAGCCCTGCATGGGCGGGAGGTGGCCCCTGCAGCCAACTCACCCACCTGTCCGTCCCGGGCCATAACTGTGGGGCTGGGTGGCTGGAGGGGCCTGTTTATGAAACCACATTCCCACACTGGCCAGGGCCTGCTTGCTGGGGCTGTAGATGGATCCCCAACACTCAGCTACTAAAGAACCACCCAAATACCACTATGACACAATGGGGACACGGGGGGATGCTGTGAGATGATGGGGACACCATGACACAGAGACAGGCGATGGCATGAGATTGGGGAGCACAGGGGACACGAAAAATACCGTGCGACAGTGATACTAACGCTAGCATATCCGCACTGTGAGTCTCACTGCACATCTAACTCGGCACAAACACCTGCTCACTTTACGTTTAACCTGCACATAAAAAAAAGAAGAAAGGAGAAGAGTCCTGGAGCTGGGTGCAGTGGCTGATCCCAATGTAGGAGGATCACTCCAAGAAAGGAGTTCAAGACCAGCCTAGGCAACACAGTAAGCCCCTGTCTGTACTGAAAAACAAATGGGAGTTCTCTTCCTCTACTAAACAAGCATTTGTTGAGTGAATGAATGTCTCAACAGTGTCACAGACTTTCCCAGAAAAACAAAGTCAGCATGTCAAGAACACATTCCCACATCTGTCACATGGAACCGAAGATAAGAGGGAACTGTAGGGAAGCGTGCGTTAGAAAGGAAAGCATGCCTCATCCTCTAACTCAGTCCTGGCAGAGGCTACAGCCTGAATTAGCAGATTAACAAGCAAGTTTGAGCAGAGTGAGAGGACAGATCATACAGCAGTTCCGTGAGCAAAGTGCTCAAGCACCCCTCACAGATGGGAGGGCGTGGAGAGGCTGCCAGTATTTATACACTTGTTACAGGAAAACTGAAACTAAACAGTGGCCTTCTTTACCACTAGAAAGTGGAGTTTCTATTTCCGATGAGTCATTAAGAAGGTAAAAAATCTCTCCTTTACTATGAAGACCTTTCTGCCACTGGGTCCGAGGAGGGACACTCACACGGCAGAAACAAACTGCTCCTGTCTTCACGGCTTTGCTTCCCACAGGCTCAGTTACCCATGGTCAGCAGTCACAAATATCAAATGGAAAATTCCAGAAATCAGCAATTCTTCAGTTTCACAGAGCACACCACTGTGAGGAGGGTGATGCCATCCCACTCCGTCTCCAGGACGTGATCACTCCTCGTCCCGCAGACACGCCCTGTGAGAGCTACTCGCCCGTTACTTATCGGCATCGATGGAGGCATCTGACATCCAACCTCCAAGATCATCACGCTTGACGGTCTGAAATTGCCCAAAGTAGATGACCCTCCTTCCACCTGCGCAGGGAGATAGCAGCCTAGGGCCACATGTCAGGGCCCAGGTCACTCAGCTCCCCTCACCTTGCCACACGGGCAGTGTAGCACCTCCCATCAGCCCCAGAAGAAGGCGGGTGCAGGATGACAAGAGAGTTTGAAAGGGAGGGAGAGAGATCACGTAACATCACAGGACGCTGGTACATTTCTCTACTCTGTCAGGTTACTGTGCCTAACTAACCCTTATCATCAGGACAGATAAAACACACAGATGTAGGGTTCAGCACTGTCCAAGGCTCAGGACTCCATGGGACCATGGCACATACCCCCTGCAAATGACAGGGGCTCTGTGTTCCCACCATCCAAAAATAACCATTGGCTCCATTTTTAGCCCTTTTTTAACCTATTTCCTTCCAGTCTTTACTCTTAGTAGAGATTTAATTTTGTACTTTGCTTTTTGACACGACAGTGAACATATCGTATATACAATTTTAACATTTCATTGAATCGTCTAACAGTTCTCAAGCAGTGATGCTAATTAGAAGTTTGTAACTTTTAATAAGGGCATTGAGATTTCACTGTGAACAGCATTCCGTCAAAGCACTTGAATCTCCCCTTTTATAAATGGCAATTTCATACTGTTCAACTTACTATTCACACATTTTCATGTGCTGGTTACTTCGAATTTTTTAGGATTATAAGTACCATTGTAATTAATATTCTTTGTGTACAATGCTTTTTATAGGAATTACAGACCAAATATATAAACATTCTAAACCTCTAGATCAGCGGTTCTCAACCTATGGGTCGCAACCCCTTTGTAACAATGAAAATACATCCTGCATATCAGATATTTACATTACAATTCATAACAGTAGCAAAATTATAGTTATGAAGTAGCAACAAAAATAATTTTATGTTGGGAGTCACCACAACATGAGGAACTGTATTAAGGGGTCACAGCATTAGGAAGGTTGAGAACCACTGCTCTAGATATAGTTATATGCATCCTCACATTAGCGACCTATATGACTATGCCGATTTTAAGTCCCTCATCAGCATGTGAGACTGACAACTGCACTGCACCCTCCCAGCGTTGAACAGCATTCAATACGAGTTTAATGCCATTTCCCATGTGGTGACCCTATCTGGGGAGAGGCCCTGCAATGCTGCTGCCACGGCCTTATGTGTGTTTTCTCGGTGTCACAGATAATCACATCTGCCATGGCATCCCTGTGAGGTACACAGAGCAGACATTTTTATCTTGATTCTAGTGAGGAGGAAAATGAAGTCTACCATGCTTTATCCATTTGCTCAAAGTTGCATGGTCAGTGCCAAGCCGTGAACTGAATCCAGACTTCATGAGCATCACGGCCAGGCCAGAACAGCAAGTGGGTTACACCCTGTACACCCACGGATCGGCCGGTAGAGACCGCCTGGAACATGCTGTGGAGATGGACTCATACTCCAGTCCACACTCAGAAGAAGTGCTGTGGGCAGCTGACGGTGTCATGTGCTGGCCTGGAGAGGAAAAGGCTTTCCACATACCCCAGACTGCCACACAGTCACTTATCGGTAAAGCCCACATAAAAAGCAAAACAAAATGACGGAAGTAATGTTAAACAGAGTATGTTAAATTATTGAACTTGACCGTTCATTGTGCATATACGGTTGGATAACATACTTTGATTTGAAAGACACTTAAATCCAATGAAAGTTCCATTTTGTTTGTGTGGCATCAATTTTTGTTCTCAAATGTCGCGTGAAAAATCAAGAGCAAAATGGTTATAAAACTAAGAATAGGCTTAGTAATTAACATGTATACATTTGTCAGAAATAGTTACCTGATTATCATATTTAAGAGACTGCGTCCCCACCAAAAAGCGAATGGCATCTGTTTCTGCAGTTTGAGGTGTTAGAGCACGTGCCTGCAGGAGGGAAGGAGACGCATCCACAGTTAGGGAGTTAGATTAATAGAGACCAAGAGGCAGTTCACAGAGTGTCTGGAAGGCAATTTAGAAATACGAATTATTAAAAAAAATATGAATTAAAAGCCTTAAACTTTTGCACACTTTTAACACAGAAGTTCTACTTCAAATTTATATGCATATGTGGAAAAACTGTAAATAGGCACAAAAATTAGCTATAAGAAGTTTAATAAAATGGTTAAATTGCTTTTTTAACAAAATGATTATTTTAACCGTAATAGATTGGTTAAATAAATTATATTTTAACAATATAGTAAAAATAGCTCGCAGGAATAGCAAAGAAGGGAGTTTAAACCAACTCTCCTGCAGAGAACAATTGGAAAAACTAAACAAAATACTGTGACCCATTTCAAAGCCCCAGAGTAATATCAAAGCAAGGAAGAAATTCCAAGATGCAGAAAAGGAGGGAAGCCTAGTGAGGAAGCCTGACTTCTGTTGATTTGGACGTTGTAGCTGTATAGGCGGAACGCTTATATGCTGCTGGCCAAAAATGCCATCTGAGAGAGAGCAGTGAAAAGACTCTGTGCAGGCACACTTGTGAGAAACTGAGGCAGAATCCCATATGGCCAGTTTAGTTGTGGGCCTAACATGACGAAGGCTTTGGCTGCAATAGCATTTCCAGACTGCATTAAGGAATTAAGGTTGACTTTATAAGGCCAATGAAAAAGCCCTTTGGAAAACTGGCCAGATACCCATCAGTAACCTTTCCTGATCTGTGGTAAGTAACGAAGGTCGCTTGCTGATGGGTCCAGAAATGGAAATGTGCTTGGGGACCTCAAGAGAAGAGAAATTTACCCAATGCATACAGGTATCTAATGGCACAGATGAAACCTGGGCTCTGAAAGGCTTTTGAGAAGTCTGGCCTGAGAATTCCTTATAAAAGGCTCCAGAAAAACCCCCCTGACTTAAGGCCTACATGGGAGCAGAGGTTTGCACACAAACTCCTGTATGCTCAAGAAGTTTCTCTATGCTATGCTTAAAGATTTAAAGTAACTGCCTCCAAATGGCATGGTCAGTAGAACAGACATTCAAATGTCTATTTCCGCCATAGCCTCAGGCTTCATCAGATAAGAACAAAGAAAGTAATGACTGGAAACACGTTCTTCATTAAGTTATGTTAAACTGGGTTATGTTGAAAAGGTTATGCTTAAAGGTGTATGTTGGGTGGATTATCAGATTACCAAGGAGGAGCTACTTACAGGGTGGGTGGTCAAGAGATGTTTAAATGGATTAATGAAGTCACTGATGCCCAATGCGCATGTGTAGAGGGATTGTAATGAATATTAATGAGGTCATTGCTGTATAGTGCGCACGCACGAGATTGACTATATAAACCAACCTTAAATAAAGAAGGCTCACCATTTTGCCTGAGTGAGCAGATGGTCACCTTTATTTAAAACACAATTTCAACAAGTGTGCTTAATCTCTGCCACACCGTTTTTTCATGAGACCCTTACGGCAACACAGCTGAAAGGCAGCTGTGGGAGGGGGAGCTTCAACAGACTCATGGATCTTCAGGCACAAAAGCTGAAGTGCAAGCCCACCAAGGAGAAGGGCCCATAAAGTACTCAGATAACCCCACAGGCTTATATCTCAGAAATAAGGGCAAACTAGAATTATATCACCCTGCGCCAACCAAAGCCACAAATCATCTCAGTC
>CAUYQV010107473.1:0-68383 GCA_963574575.1 Galagoides demidoff
GTGGTCCCAGCTACTTGGGAGGCTGAGGCAGGAGACTCGCTTGAGCCCAGGAGTTGGAGGTTGCTATGAGCTGTGATGCCATGGCACTCTACCCAGGGGGATAGCTTGAGGCTCCGTCTCAAAAAAAAAAAAAAAAAAGAATAATCTGCAGGACAGATGTGCTCTCGATATAAAGGATTTCTTTCAAAGGAAAAGAAAGATACTGAAGCTAGATTCTTGGTGGCTGGGCGATACAGTGAGAAGGCATGATTTCAGTATATAACTTTGCATATCTTTGAATTTTAATCTTATACATAGTAGAATCTCCATAGTTGACCACCTCACTGCATTGACACCCCCTAAATTGACCTCAGGGTCGTAGACTGGACATGCACTGCATGTATGTATCAGTACAGTAGGCCTAGTTCCTTATGTTGACCACCTCTGTTTGTTGACCATTTTGTTACAGCCCCTTGGATGATCAACTTACAGAGGTTCTACTGTATTTGTGTTACTTACTAAATATAATTAGAATTTTTTTTCTTGATACAGAGTCTCACTATGTCATCCTTGGTAGAGTGCTATGGTGTCACACCTCACAGCCACCTCCAACTCTTGGGCTTAAGTGATTCTGTTGCCTCAGCATCCCAAGTAGCTGGGACTACAGGCACCCACCACAACACCTGGCTGTTTTTTGGTTGGAGTTGTCATTGTTGTTTAGCAGGCCCAGGCCAGGCTTTAACCCACCAGCCTCAGTGTATGTGGCTGGAGCCCTACTCACTGAGCTCTGGGCGCCCAGCCAAGAATAATTTTCAATTAAGCTATCTTAAACAATAAATATATAATATCCATACTTCAATACAGTAAGATTATTTCAACTGAATTTTAAGAAAACAACCCAAAATGTAGAAACTACATGAAGATACTAACCACAAATATTTTTTGTGGTTTGTTTTAAGAATTAAAAAAGGCAACAACCTAAATATCCAATATTAAGGTAATAGTTAAAGAAATAATCTTACATTCATAAAATGGGATGTTGTGCGGCTATTAAAAATACTGCTTATGAGGATATTTAACAACGTGAGAAGGTACTTTAATGATAACATTTAGTGAAAAAAATCAAGCCAGAGAATTTTGTACACTATGATTTCAACTATTCAAAAGACACAGAGGACCCCAACAATAAAAAATAAATAAAAGAAAAATTTTAAAAAACACATAGGAAACATGTTAAAACATTCATAATTATCTCTGAACAATGAGATAACAGAAAATATTTTTTGCTTTGTACTTTTTCGTGGTTTTCATTTTCTCCAACAGTGATTTTTTTTCCTATAGTGATCAGAAAAAAATGTTTAATAAAAATTAGAAGCTGTGTGCCCTTGTTCATAAACCCTGGTCTCCCACTTACTATTGACAGAAACAGCCTTCTGGGACTTATCACACATTGTACCTATAAGGATTTCTGTCTTCTTTTTTTTTTTTTTGACACAGAGTAGAATGCAGTGGTGTCACAGCTCACAGCAACCTCAAACTCTTGGGCTTAAGCGATTCTCTTGCCTCAGCCTCCTAAGTAGCTGGGACTACAGGTGCCTGCCACAACTCCTGGGTTTTTTTTTTATTTGCCATTGTCTTAGCTGGCCTGGGCTGGGTTCTAACCCACTAGCCTCAGTGTATATGACCGGCGCCCTACCCACTGAGCTATGGGCACTGCCCAAGGATTTCGGTCTTCTAAAAGGATCCCATCAGAAGTGATTTCATTTCATTCCACACACAGTGCTGAAAAAAATCCGTGCTGACCTTTTCCTCATCATGCCATCTACATGAGACAGGGAGTCCAGCAGTTCAACCTCTCCAGGCAGCAGGCTGCTAGAATGGATATCCCAATTCCGTCCTTTTCTACTTTATTTCTCTGTGACCCCCTGGGGATACAGGAGATCCCACAACGGATGTCCCTGTGGGGACTAAACGAGGTCATTTGTGTAGTGGACACAGCTCACAGTCCTGAGACACAGCCAGTTCTTAATAAATATTAGGTATTTTGCACAAGAGAATTTGCATTTTGATTCAAGACTGTGACTTCAACACACGGAGATAAACTTGCCTAGTAACACTCAATTTTCTGTCAACCTCTCTGCTTCTGTTTCTGCCCAGCAGTTTGAGGTTCTGTCTATGGCTTGGGGTTTGTTTCTTTTCTTCTTTGCATCAATTCCACATCTGTTCTGCCACTGGCATATCCTGCTGTCCCTGAAGCCCAGACCAGCAGGAAGCCTTGGGGACTGAGAGACCTTGTGCTGATGCCCCAGGAGGGCTGTCTGTCCTAGGAAAGAGGGACTAAGTTGGGGAGAGAGGACAGTAGGGGAGCCCGTGGTCAACAGGCCTCCACAAGGTCTTGATTTACCCCTAAAAGGCCAAGATGATGGTCAAAATCCTTTAAGCAGAGAAAGAATTCAAGAATTCACATGGACCGGAAGGAGACTGATTTCATGGCTGAGCTCAGAAATAAGTTCAGAGCCCGGATATTGACTCTGAACACCAATCTGCATGAAAAGGAAACTGCTCTTTGAAGAACATCTGATTCTGTATATGTACACCATGGAATATTATGCAGCCATAAAGAAAGATGGAGACTTTACGTCCTTTATGTTCACATGGATGGAGCTGGAAAATGTTCTTCTTAGCAAAGTATCACGAGAATGGAAGAAAAAGTATCCAATGTACACAGCCCTTTTATGAAACTAATTTATAGCTTTCATATGAAAGCTATAACCTAATTATAGCCTAAGAATATGGGGAGGGGTGAGGGGTGGAGGGAGGGTTATTGGAGGGATGGTTTGTCTTACAAGGATAAAAGTGAATCTTTCTAAGAGTAGAATATAAACGTCTTAACACAGTAACTAAGAAAATGACAAAGGCTATGTTAACCAATTTGATGAAAATATTTCAAATTGTATATGAAAACACTACACTGTACCCCATGATTGCATTGGTGTACACAGCTATCATTTTATTAAAAAAAATAAGAAATCATTGGAAAGTATACAGCTTACTGCTAATAGTAAGGACACAAATAAAGAACACCCTAATACTGTAATTGTGGTTAGATCATTTAAGTTTTGAGTAGAAAGTCTAAAAGATAGACATATCAAAAATAATAACAACAACATTTTAAGAGATAGATAGTACAAAAAGATATAGATGGAAACAACAAAAGTTAAAAAGTAAAGTGGGATGGACTTAAGGTATAGAATTTCTATTAGATTTCTTTTTGCTTGTTTGTTTATAAGCAAAGTTGTTACATAATTGAATTAATTGGTTATAATTTTTTTGAGAGACTCATTGTGACCTCAAATAAAAAAATATGTAGGACAGATACTCAAAAAATAAAAAATAAAAAATAAAGTTAAACACTCTAGCTATAAGAGGAAATCACTTTTACCAAAGGAAGACAAAAAGGAAGAAAAAGAGGACCATAAAACAATGAGGATTCAAAGAACATCATCGTTGTAGCAAGTCCTCACATATCAATGTCACTGAATATGAACAGACTAAACTCTCCAAACAAAAAGTACAGAGTGGCTGAATGAATTGTTAAAAAAACAAAAAACAAGAGCCATTGATATCATTTGTAAGAAACACTACCCGCCTATGAAAGCACACACAGACTGAAATGAAAAAGATAGAAAAAGGTATTCCACACAACAGGAAACCAAAAAAGAGCAAGGGTAGCTATACTTCTATCAGATAAAATAGATTTCAAGATAAAACCGTACAGGGACAAAAAAGTTTGTTATATGATGATAAAGTGGTAAATCCAGTAAGAAGATATAGCAATTCTAAATATACATATATATGCACCCAACACTGAAACACCCAGATACATGAAGCAAATATTATCAGAGCTAAAGACAGAGACAAGCTCCAATACACTATTCATCAGACACCTCAACACTGCACTTTCAGCACTGGCTGATCATTCAGATAGAAAATTAACAATGAAATATTAGACTTAATCTGCACTACAGTCCAAATGGACCTAAATGAATAGTTAAAGAATGTTTCATTCAACAGCTGCAGAATTCAGGTTCTTCTTCTCAGCTTATGGATCATTCTCAAGTATATATCAAATATTAGACCACAAAACAATGAAAGCATTTCAAATTCTATGTAAAACCAGCACATTGTACCCCATGACTGCATTAATGTACACACCAATGATGTGATAAAAAATAAAGTACCCCCAAATTAAAAGAAGTTAAAATTGTACCAAAATTTTCATCAAGAGGAATATTGGAAAATATATTAACACATGGAAGTTAAACAACATATTCAATGAATATGTTGTTCAACAATGAAGAGATTAAAAGGAAAATGAAGAAAGTTCTCTAAACAAATGAAAATAGAACATATCAAAACCTGAGACACAGCAAAAGCAATCATAAGAGGAAAGTTTGGATGAATAAGTGCCTACATCAAAAAAGTAGAAAAGCTTCAAACCACAATTGGGAATGGTTAACCATCTAATGCATTAGAGAGGAGGAAATGTAAATCTGTTGGATTTAACAATAAAAGAGCCAGTGAGTACCCAGTGAGAGGAGTTTCAAGGAGGTGGTGGAAATGAGAGCCTCAGTGCAGTGTACTGAAGCATCCGTGGTAGGTGAGTAAAAACAGATGTGTAGGTAGACAACTCTGGATTTGGCCAGGAAGGAATTAGCTGATTATTACTGTTGTTTAAAATGAAGAAGGCGTGAATATTTAAGTGTCATCAGGATGAATACCGATGGTAGCCTAACCCTGGAGTCTGTGTCAACTACTGTGCTATCAAACCTTCCCTGGGTTAGGCTGCCTTTGCTTCACTGCTAGATCCAATCAGTGGTCGCAGTAACATGCATGGCAAAGAAAAGAAACACATTTCTAATGAAGCAGGAGAAGGGGAGATTCAGTTGCAAGTGAAAGAACACTTAGGATAATTTTTTTCCTAAACAAAATGAAAGCTGAAAGCTTATTTATTTATTTATTTATTTATTTATTTATTGGTGAAGTAAAAGTTGAGATAAGTATCATGGCCCTGGTGTGGCAATCTTTGTGAGTTACCTGATTATTATTATTATTGTTATTTTGAGACAGAGTCTCACTATGTTGCCTTGGGTAGAGTGCCATGGTGTCACAGCTCACAGCAACCTCAAACTCTTGGACTTAAGCAATTCCCTTGCCTCAGCCTCCCAAGTAGCTGGGACTATAGGCACCTGCCACAACACCCGGCTATTTTTTGGCGGTGGTAGGGGGGATGGGGTTAGTTATCTTGTTGTTTGGCAGGCCTGGGATGGAATCGAACCTGTCGGCTCCCGTGTTTATGGCTGGCACCCTAGCCACTGAGCTATAGGCGCTGATCCTAATTTCTTTACATATTATTGCTTCATTGTACATGGCTAAAAGCCTTAAGGTAGAACTCCAGCCCTATACTAGCCAATGTAGTTACCAAAGGCCACAGGTACTATCGAGCACTGGAAATGCAGCTAGTGCAACTTGAGAAATGCTGTAAGTGTAAAGTTTCCACTGGAATTTGTAGACTTAGTACAACAAAATGTAAAAATCTCAGTTATTTTCTATATTAATTATATGTGGAAGTTATAATAATTTGCACATTTTGTATTAAATAAAATCTATCATTAAAAGTAACTTTATCTGTTTCTTTTTACTTTTTCAGTGTAACTAGTAGAAGATTGAACATTACTTATCTGTCTTGCATTTGTAGTTCAGAGAATTTTGAACACTGGTGCTCCAGACCTTACATCTAAGTTCCATGCAGCAGTAGGAAGGGAGAGGGTGAACGTTGCATCCATTGCTTTCAAAGATGCTTCCCAGAAGTTGCATACATTCCTAGCTTTCATTCCATGGCCATACTTTACTGAAAGTTAGATGAAAATTGTGGTCTTGATTCTGAATGGCCACATGCCCAGCTACCATTTTGTAGGAAATGGATATTGGAGGACAAGTAGCAGGTTCTGACACAAGTCCAATGCATAGACAGCAGAAGGAACCTTTGGGGAGCACGTAATCTACTCCATTTGAATAGCAGAAGAAGAAGGATGGCATTACAAGATTTTTGCAGGTTTGGCATTAAGGAGTTAGGAGAATTTCCATCTGGTGCTTTCTATTTTTTTTCCCTGTGCTCAGGAAGTGATGTCACTTTTTGTGAATGTGGGCTACACAGAGTGGAGACAAAGAGAAGGTAAAAGATGCCGTATTGAGAGTCAGGTTGAGAGTGGAGACTAGGAATTCATCTAAAAACCAATTTGCAATTTCACAGTGATTATTAGCTGAGGTCCATCTGACAGAAAAAGCTGATCGTTGATTTTATTCAAACAGGTTGTATTGGGAAAATGTTATGGAACGAAAATGGGATAAATGAGGATGTTGATACAAGAGTGATTGAAGGGATGGGCAATGGAGCTTACACTGGAAAGGGAGGATGTGAAGACAAAAGGCTGCCGCTGGGTATGGATGTAAGTAGGGAAGAAAAGGAATTGCAGGCCTGAAGACTAGCAACAGTTATTAAGGGAGAGAACTGAAAGGGATATTGTGATCAGAAATTGGTTGATATTGAAATTCTGTTTTCCAGCCATGGAATAGGTCTGAGGGAAGGCAATGTCCACATTTAACTACAAGAATGAGTTGCTTAAAAAAAAAAAAAAAAAGAATGAGTTGCTTAATTAGAGTGGAAGAGGTCATTGAAGGTGAAGAGGTCCAGAATTAAGGCATTAGGGATTTAGTGGGGGAATGTGGTTCTTCAGGTCTCAGCCTAGTCTGATTTGAAAAAATATGAAATGAGAGAGGCTCACACCAGATAATTATTGGAAGACAATTCTTCATGAGTCATTTTTGTTTCTGCATATTTTGCAAGCAGGAACATGCTATTTAATCTGGACTATCATGACAAGGATGTTTGTAGAGCAAAAGCATTGAAAGAGAAAGTGTCTACCTTTGGAATATAGAGCAAAATGCTTATTGTTTATCATAAAAGATTAGGATATTTAAAGTTCAGAATTGCTCTTCTGTAATACAACATACTTCTTATGCAGATGTTACCTGGTCCTGCTGGCCTTCCTCTGTGTCACTGGGGCATGGGGAACCAGCACAAATGCTATACTCTGGCTATTGCTGTCACTGGAAATTATGAAGTCCTTTGCTTCTGACCCAAGAGTCTTGTGTCTTCTGCCAGCATCCATGAAACTGTAGCAGATTCACTTCCTAACCTGCATGTAGTATAGAACTCTCATACTCTTCCTAATTCTTTTTTTTTTTGGCAGTGTTTGGCTGGGGCTGTGTTTGAACCTGCCACCTCCGGTATATGGGGCCAGTGCTCTACTCCTTTGAGCCACAGTTTGTTAAGTTCTAATATATTCCATAAACTTTCTTTCTCTATTAGAAATATTTTTCCTTCTTGCCTTTTTTATCCTGCTATCATGAAAACCAGATTTTCATTTGTTTCCCCCCCCAGTATGATAGCCTCGTTAATACTTGTAGATTATGTGCTATGTGTGCTATGTGCATTATCTTGAAAAAGTGGAATGTGCCATTTTTTGAAGTTTCAAATTCATAATGATTGTTCTGGATAATTTTTCCCAAGTATATTTGATATGCAAGTACTTGCTAATCATATTAGTACTTTGGCAGTTCAATGCATCACCACAACTGGTACAATCTTTTACATCCCATATACTAACTTAAGCAGTTGGATAAAATCAATTGAATGTGTAAATTCTTTAAATAATGGCAAATGGGGCAAATTGAATTTCAAAGTGGAAAAAAAAAGGTGAAGCTGAAAAGCAGTGGTAAGAAGGTCATCAGCAGAATTAGCAAAAAAAGTCTGGCAAAGTTACAGTTAGGCAGCCAGTAATACTCTATTGATCAGACTTTCTCAATCAATGAGGCTGTGCCTAGATTATTGATGCAAAGGTATTAAGCAAAATTTTATTTCAGCTAACTTGTTGGCTCAGATGTCAACTGAAAGTCATTTCCGCAGTCAATCAAATATACAATAAATCTGAGCAGATTTAGCTCTTAAACATTTTTGTGTCTACTCTGCTTTCTAATCACACAATTATCTTTAAGAAGGTAAAAATTAATATATACAACATGTGGGGAAACACAGCATTCTACAAAGAAAACCAAATATCGTATTCCTAGGGGGAAATGACAGATATGGGATATTATTTTCCTTTATTGAAGTTTTGAATTGAAACTATTTGAAATGATATATGTTTACACCTCAGTTTAGTTTTTAGTAATTAGTAGACTTAATTAAAGTCCAGTGTTCCCTTATACATTTTGTAACATCCACTGTGGTATCTGTCTATCTAAAAGTTAGTGTTAAAGACAAATCATTGACCAAAATAGCAGACAAAATGTGCTGATAACATGAGTTTTTTGTTTTGTTTTATTTTGTATTAGTTGGTGGGGTAGCCATTTGGCAGAGATACTTCCTTGGAGTATCTATTTGGTTGTAGATGTCAGTTTTGTGTTCTTATTGTTTTATTCATATCTGAGTCTAGAACTCTTCATTATTTCCAAGGTCATTTGGCTTCTGATAATACTTGTGTTTTAATAATATTAGCTACACTATGATATTAACCCTTCTGTCACTCAGCTCTAATTTTGCAATTTTGCATATAGTTTGGCTCCAACCATAGCTGCTACCTTACGGTGATGCCTGTTCATTTTTCCTCCTCTCTGATCCAACACCTCCCCCTTTCTTCAGTGATAAGGAAGATTATCCATGCACCATGTTCACCCCTACTCATAGCCCAGGCAACCAGGTTACCTTATCCTGCAAAGACCTCTCCTTTAAAAAAATCTGGAGCACAAAAATATATACCACAAGCTGATTTTGGTGTCACATCTGTAAAATTCTAGACTTTGTTGCTTCTATATAAATTTTTGGCTGACATCAATGTATAACTGTCATTGAAACTGTGATTTTGGGAAGCCATAATTCCACATAGTTTGGGGCTCAACATGTTTTGGTACATTGTTTTCCAGTTGTTTAAGAAACATGCCATTTATCCTTTCTTCTCAAGTAGATTGTGAGTTTCTTTTTGGAGGCAGGAAATAAACTTTTCATTTCCTTATATTTTCCGTATAACCCTTGACAGGGATGGAGACAGTACTGGTGTCCGTTGATTGATATGGCTTTTTCATTATTGAGATGAAAACCAAAAACTGAAATTTACTTTTAGAATAGGTAATAGCTCGTAGTTTGAAGTCCTTATAAGACACTGTCCAATACCTAAAGAGCACCTGCACTTTGTCCAGTAGACTTTGGGTACTTCTTAACCAAACTAAGGCACAACTAAAATCATAAAAATTATACTTTTATTCTTGATTCTGCCTCCTTCAGTTTTTAAGAAAAATAAATATGCACTAATGAAAGCATTTAACTCAAGTATCAGAAACAATTTCTCCCCAAAGCATCATTAAAATGAAAACGTGCTTGCCAGATCAAGAATGTTGTTTTTCTCTTTCCCATTTTAAATACCTGATCAAGAAGCAGAAAAGAGAAAAGGAGATGCCCCAATAACCTATTATCAAATAATTTCCTCTACCAAAAATGAACCATTTCTAAATTTACAAAATGAACTTTATTGTGAGAAATCTTAATAAGGGTTTTAGAAAGAAAACCCATTTCCATAAAATAAAAATAGCACATCATCATCCAGACTGATGCTAGTTTTACATCTTTAAAATGCCATGCCTTCCAACATTTAAAACTCAGGCTGTCTTCGGTAGTACACTGGAACTAAAAGCTGTTGCCCATGAATGCAGGTGGCTGATAAGATGCTGTCATATCAAGCTTTATTCAATACTATTCACATTTTCTTTTACAACCAAGGTAATTTGAAGGATACTGGCTAGGAAGTCTATTCATTTATTAGTGCTGCCCTAACAAAGTACCACAAACTGTCTGCCTTATAACAACAGAATGGATTCTCTCATGGTTCTGGCTGGAAGTCTGGGATCAGCATCTGCAGGGATATTCTTCCTGTGGGGCTCCGGTAGCATCTTTCCTGGCCTCTTCCTGTCCTCTAAGAGTGGCTGCCAATCCCTCATGTCTCTTGACTTGTAGCTACACCACTCCAATCTGTACCGCTCCCTGTTATCTCCATCCTTACATGGCATTTTTCTCTTCTTTTAAGGATATCCATCATATTGTATTAGGGCCCACACTGGTGACCTCCCTTTAAATTGATAAAATCTGCAAGGACTCTATTCTCAAATAAGATCACATGCACAGCTCTCTGGGGTTAGAACTTAAATACGTCCTTTGGGGAAACACAATTCAACCCACAACAGAATTTTAGTTGACAACAAATTTAACTTTGAGAACTAACAAAATGTTAGCATCAGCAGGAGTTTTATTTGGTCTCTTCACGTCTTGTTTTAATACCGATTTTATTTTGTTTTTAGACATTGACCTCTATTTTAGTGATTAAGTACAGAGTGATGATAATCCCAGAAATAATTTATGATAAATAGGAATATAAATAAATAACATATGTGAGAATTAATAGAGTCCCCTTCCTGTAATTTGACTTTGTGTGATAAATACTCTGTGTAATGATAGTACCTCCAATGTAAAAACATTTGGGAAGGAGTCTTAGACAAGTTGTGTCTAAATGAGCTGACAAATTGAATTTTTTTTTCTGTTGTTTCTGAGGTTACTTTTAAACTAAATTGACTGGATATGTCAGTTCCTTCTTGTTCTGGTCAGAATGATTAACTTGAGTTTTCAGTAGCAGATGAATGCGTGCACTACAATGGAACATTTCAGTTTAAAAGTCTTTATGAAACTACACTGCAAATTTTAATGATGTTATGAAATTTAAAATTTACTTCCTAATTTTATGTTTAATTGAAACACCAAGTATACATTAGCATATGTTTATGTGTAATCTTTTTATTATGCTTATTGGAAAAAGTATAAGTTTCCTTAAGAATACAGCATGTGGTAAGCAAAACCCAGTTGTATCTGTTTGTGATTAACCATAAAGCTTCCACATGTGGTATCTCTCCTTGGGTTCAGACTGTCCGCAGTAACTTGATCAGGGGTATAATTACACCCTGCTTGAATCAAGAAAGTCAAATAATGTCAAAAACAATCATTTTACTTGGAGACATCTTGAAAATTAAAAGCTGAAGAAATGCAGATAGCACGATGTTAATGTATCACTGAGTCAACCTGATCTCCTAGTACAAGCTGGAAACTAAAAGTGTTGAAACCTCTGTGGTAAAACGATGCCACAGAACACCAAGAAGGTCATGCATTCAAAATTGCACTTAAGCTGTTCATTCTCAAATTTTCTTAAAAATCTTGGTACTGTATCTGCTGATACACTTGGTCTTTCTTTATCCCACTGTCAAATAGTTCATTGCTCTCAGAATCTATGAAATGATCCCATTAACCCAGAGATAGCAGACTAAAATCTTAATTTCTATAAGATCTTAATAATGATATAGTTCAGTGATCACATTTCATAACAAATAATCCAAGAAATGCAAAAATCAGATAACTTACCAGAAACATACCACTAATGTTTGGTAGAACAGAATTTCGAACTTCTAAGCTAGAACTCATTTTAGGTATGTTTATATTTTCCAACCCTCTGCTGTCCACACAGCTCAGTACTTGGTTTTCCAGAGTTAAAAGGCCTTAAGATTTGTTACGTTTTCTAAGATTATTTATTTATTTATTTATTTATTTTGTAGTTTTTGGCCAGGGCTGGGTTTTGGCCCACCAGCTCTGGCATAAGGGGCTGATGCCATACTCCTTTGAGCCACAGGCACTGCCCAAACTAAGATAATTTCTTGATTATAATAACCCCCACCTTTAAAAAAAGTAATTGTTTTTTTTTCACCTTTTGCTTTTTGCTGTAGTAAATGCTTTTGTTGATGGTAAAAAGCCTACTCTTCTTATTTGAATTGTTTTCCTTCAAATTTAAAGCTATCAGTCATAGAAAATATCACACAATTTTCCCAAGAATAAAACCAGTATGGTGGAAACTGAAGGGGTATGTTGGTCTGTGTTCAGGGTTAAGGTGGCAGAGAAGTCAAATTAGGACCAAGATTGAGTTGAGCAGAACTATTACCAGAAACCAAAAGTTAATGGAATGGTCCAAGAAGGAGATTTACATCAGTGCCAATTGAGCAGATGTGGAGACAAGGTGAGATATAGCATGGATCAGATCATAGAATTCAGATGACAATTTTTTTTAAAGTCAAAGTTATGATGCTTCTGCCTAAGTTTGCTACTTTTTAATGCGAATGTCTTTCATCTCTTAAATGTGTGTGCTGCCCAGTTTAGGTTGCCATTTGACATATACTATGATCTCTTCAACTTGACCTGCTAGAAGTTTACTACAATAGCTATGCGGCTATAGCTACATAGGGTGTGTGCAACCAATAAGCACTATAAAATTTTCAAAACTAAGATTGAGCAGCATATCACAGTAGAAAACTTGTTCTATATCTTGCTTATCACATCGTCAGTGAATGCCATTTCACATTTTCCCAAATTAGATTTTATTCAAAATTTGGAAAAAGAGAAAAATATATTTTTTCATCCATATAGTTAGTTTATATATTTAAACACACCCTACATCATTTATGTAGCATATTGAAATTTTATTTCCTTTCAAAATAAAGAATGTAAGTATATCTTGCTTAGGTTACTTCTATACAAAATCAATAACAAAAATATTTAAACATTTTCTTAGTAAACTTACTAGTTATGTGTACTTATCATGATTAAATATTATAGTTTTTCTTGGTTTTACTTATTAACCACAACATTACAGACCACATCAGTGCTTTCCGTCACTCTTTGTCACTTTCTGTCACTTTGCTTCTCTCTCCTGAGTGCCCAGGATCAGCCAGAGTTACAGAAGTAGAGAATTCCACTTTGGACACTTGACAGAGAATATCCTCCCAACAATTCTTACCAGGTTAAACTCTGGACAATTTATGACTGAGTGCTGTCTGCTCAGGTTGTTCATGGGCCAACTTAGGTTGTAAGTTGATTCCCGAGCTATAGAGGTCCTGCCCTATTATTTGACATTCTTGATTCAAGCGGTGTGTAATTATAGACCTAATCAAGTTTCAATAGTCAGCCTTAATAAGAATCAGAAGCTTGAATTTCATTGTCAACCATCATTTAGTTTTGTAAGAAATGGCGTGCTGAGACTGATGTGGCCTTTAGGAGTAAGTATGCTGCATTCCATATCAGCTGAATTCTCTGATGTACCCCTTCTCGACAATTGTTATAAATACATTTCAGAGGAGCAAAGTTTATCTTATGAAAGCACTGCAGATATGAAATGATTTTGGATGCTTAAAAATATTTACTCTTAGATACCTCCCCAGCCTAATTGACTAATGCCTACATTTGATGTTATAATCCTAACACTTAGTACCACAAGGGTAAATCGATGCCCAGAGATCTCTGAGCTACTTACATATTGGCATCAATGTGCTTATTACTTGTTTCTAGAGATGTGTTAGATAGAGGATTCAGAGAAAGATAAATGGAAAGGGAGGCCAAGGGTGACACAACTTTGCCATTAGCCAGCTTACATTATGTTGTTATCATTTTATCAAGACAAATTCTATGATAGCAATGGCTACCCCAAAATGTGAGCTTTTCTGATTGGACATACTATAAGGAAAACAATTTAGCTGAGAATACACCTCCAGGGATAAAAATGTAAGCATCTGGTAAGGAAGGAAGATATACTGGTGAAAATCTCCATCACAAATATTTACCAACCCTCTGTTGTGCACACAGCTCAGTACTTGGTTTTCCAGAGATAGAGGGAGTTAAGACTTGTTATGGTTTCTAGGATTATTTCTTGATTATAATAACACTCCTTTTTTAAAAAGTAATTCTTTTTTACCTTTTGTTCTCTGCTGTACTAAATGGTTTTGTCGATGGTAAAAATCTGCTCTTCTACTTTGAATTTTTTCCCTTCAAATTTAAAGCCATTGATCATATTAAAATATCACACAAATTAATCTTTTGCACAACAAAAACATGAGTAAAAATATTTACCAGTACACAGCTGTTTGTGGTGTCAGAATCATGTTTTCCACAGTAAAACCTTTTAGCAATTATATTAACATAATGGAAAGATTGATCAACTACCACAAACTGTCCATTTTCATTTAGTAGACAGTGTTAGACAGCGGCTAAGAGCACACAATTTTACGATGGACTGTGTAGGTTCAAATTTCAGTTCTGCCATTTATTGGTAATATTACTTTAAGTTATTTAATTTCTTTGTCCCTCAGTTTCTTGATCTGTAATTATGAAAATGATAATACATCAATCATAGGGTTGTTTTGAGGATTAAATAAGTTTATCTTTGTAAGGCACCTAAAATAGTGCCTGGTCCATTAAAAATACTGACATAAGTGTTTGCTAAATAAATAAAGATATTGAATAGCTTAAATTACATTCATTGTCTCTACATATTTTATTCTATTAGTTTCTACTTAGTAGCAGACCAACTCTGAAACACTTAGGCTTCAAAATAATACCATTATAACAAGTACATTAGAAAACTAATGTCAATTTAAATAATTTGAGAATTAAAAATCCAATGAGCAGCCAGCCACTTTGCTACCATTTTTAAATCAGGCCTTCAAATTTTAGAGCTGTCATTCAGAAGTCCCTTTACCAAGTACTCTTAGGTATGATTGGTTGTGATTGCCTAGGAGGAATCATATTTGGTGTGACACACCTTGCTGCCTTCCTTCCCTTGGGAGGCTGATGAGTTCTCCAAGAGTTTGGAGGCTTGATGATTGGAGACTTAAAAAAGTGATATGTGGTAAATGTGTCTGTTGAATTGGTATTTGTTGCTCTTAAAATTACTATTATATAGCTTTTCCACAGTTCTGATGTAGTAGTATTTTAAAAGAATAAACTCTGAAGATGTTCCCTTTGCTTGGTAAATCTAAAAGGCTCATAGGTTCTTGTTTAAATGTCAGCTCTTTAGCTATGCCAAGGAACTTTGTTACTCAGCAGAGTACCTCTCCATTCTACATGTCAAATACAAGGTAAATGTGGAAGCTCACATCTAATGTTTTCTGAATCAAATAGACATTATCAATATATACATACATTCTATACATTTATTAACATCTGAATTTATACCTCCTCAAATTGCACCCAGCACTAAAGACATCTTTCACACGTCTCTGTCTTTAAATAGTTTCATATGGCCAGAGTAAATCTCAAAGGTATGGCTAAAACAATTGTACCATTAATTCATGAGGAAATTTCCTATAAAACAAAGGGAAAGCCACAAACTATAGGTGGGACTCTTCTTTAAGAGTCTAACTTTACCACAGTTGGCAATATGTCCAATAGAAAAAGACTTGAATATGAAATTCTGCTCCCCCATCTGTGATGGAAATGATGCAAGCTATTGTCTTCAGGTCACTGGTCATTGAATAGGAACAACTGTCTGGCCAGTTGGATGTCATATTATGTGTTTTACAAGTTAACTTGGTTCATCAAGATGTTCTAATATATATGTTTATTGCAACATAGGCTGCATTATTTGGACAACAGTCATAAACTTGATGGCTTCTACACAAGTCAAGGACTGGCTAACACCAATAATAGAGAAGGGGAATTAAAATGTTTGCGTTTGTACTGTAAATAATTGCCAGGTGAACAGCCCAGCTATGATAATGCCTCAAAGGCAAAAATGTTGCACTCGCATGAGAAGCTGAAGAAAGAAAGATGAGGCATACAGCAGGATGCTCCTTTGGGATCAGGTCCATTCCAGTAATGTTTATCAATGCTTTGAATGATGGAAGAGAAAGCATCCTGATTAGATTTTCCACTAACCCAGTTAGACAGGAAAAAAGAGGAAATTAATTCAAAGAGACTTTGACAAATAAGAAATAACCTGTCAACACAAGTTCAGAAAAGGGCAAGTACAAAACAAGTATTAGGCTCAGACTATCACTAACCTCATAGGAGATGGGAATGGCCAGAATGAGTGGCCAGAACTAGACCTGGGCTCTTAGTAAAGTGAATAAGAGTCAGAAATGTAGTGTCGCCACTGTAAAATGTGTGCTTATTGAATGTTAGGGCATATGCAATAGTAACAATGGACATTATCTAATGGATGAAAAATAGACCCAATCAGGAAAGGGTAAAGAGATCACATAGCCCAGACCAAAGAGAAGCTTAAGGAGAGGCTTTACTATGTAAAATCTGTGTGTTATTGAGTTATTCTATTTTTGCATGGGCTATGTCATAGGAAATCAATAAATTGTCCTGTTAACACAAAAGTCTTTCTATATACAGTAGGTGCTTGAATAATATCATTTCATTCAACGTCCCTTCATTATAGCATTGATGAAGAAAAAACCCCTATTTCCAGCAAGGGCAATCTGTGTGGAGTTTTCATTTTCTCTCTATATCTGTGTGGATTTCCACCCACATCCCTCAAAGATATGCAAATTAGATTCTCAGCATGTCTCCATGGTCCCTGTGTATGTGTATGTGTGTGTCTTTCTGTGGGATGGTGTCCAGGGTTAAGTACTGCCCTGTGCTTTGAGCTGCCAGGAGAGGCCAGGCTACCCAATACCCTGAACCAAAACAAGTGGGTAAATAATTATTTTACTTGTTTTCTTAATCTTTTTTAAGTGTATGTATATATATAGCTTGCATTTATTTCAATGTTTAATATTAGCATATTTTGGTCTTTATTTAGAAGTATGGTGATGTTCTTATGACCAGAAAATGCCATATAGGAACTTAACTTTGTTTATATCAATTAGCCTATGATAAAACTAATATTATTTTACTTTTATGGTAGTATCCAAGAACTTATTGACTATGTTAGGTGAGAACTCACTGAATACACCTCAGGTAGAACTGTTTTGAAAATAATGGTATTATACCTGTCATTACCATGACTACAAGTGGTTATTAACCAGTCTTTAAAATGATTCATTTTTTAACTGAGGATGATCAGTGACCTTTTCCTATTTCTAATAACATACAGACTGACATACATGGTCAGCTCCTTGGTCCAGGCCAATATTTAGAATCTAACTATGCTCCCAAAGAATATTCCTCTGAACAACTGCCTTCTCTGATGTTAACTTCAAACACTAGAATGTGCTCCTTAATAGAAGGTGGCCACAAAGTTCATATGAAATTTAAAATTGCGTGCAATGTGAAGTCGCACACAAACTTTATGGCCACCCTGTATACCCTGGATTGTAAAACTCACTATACACTCCGGACATGCTAACTACAGATTTAACTAAAGCTTTTTGCAACTATCTGCATTATTACGGGTGTTCTACTGCCCGCACAGTGAGTATCATTTATTTAGTACTTGATGCTCCAAAGTATCACTTTTGTTTTTCCTTACTTGTTTAAAGGTCTGAGTTTTGGTTCTGAGATTCTGGTAATTGATAAACAAGTCTAGTCTCTCTTTTCAAACATTTATCACACGTTTTCGACATTTCTTTTTCTAGATGTCAAAAGCCTGTTTTTGTTTTTTTTTTCTATCTTTATAGCGCACCCTCCATTCACACCCCATTCTCTTGGTTATTTTATCTCATTTCCTTGAGCTTCCTGGCAGTGTGTTAACTTTTGACTCAAATAGCCTGTTTCCTCTTGGGTTTATTTCCATTCAGGAACTGTATCATACAAGAAAGGTGAAGCAAAGTGGGGGGAAATACATTTAATTCGTTATACTGCACATGTGTACACTGAAACTTTGCAACTGGGGGATGTATGCTGCAAGCCTGCAATACCTGAGAAGTGTAAGATGATCCATTCTCAGTACAGCTCTTGTCTGTGATCTAAGACCATCACTAGGTGACGTTGTCCCTTGTGCCATGTTATATCTCTCCCTAACTTGTTCTTAGATATTCCTTCAAGGGAGGAAAGTGAATCCATCTCCACCTCTGAGAGTTATTTTCCTGATTTGCCTGTGATTCTTTTCATCATATCATTAACACAGAACAGAGGTGCGCAGGTGCTGTGCCAAGAATAGAGTCTTCAAAGCTGATGTCTGAATTGCGTATATTCTTCCAATCCATTTCGATAAACTCTAACTATGTTCTTTTTTCCTCTCACTTTTGAATTTCTTAGAATATACACATTACTCAGTCTCTGCCTGACTGTGTTAGGTCTCCATATTGACATAAAAATCTTTTACCATTCACTGCTAATGAATTCACTCAATCACTGCACTAATGAATTCATTTCTAATACCTACTATATGTTCTGCCTTCTTCAATATATATGTAATACTAACCTCCTCCCTACATTAAAATCGTGTTTTTTTACCTTTATTTTTTTTAAATGCCTATCTGATAGCACCTTTCCACTTTCAGGTTAATGTTACATTAGTAGCATTCCTAGATGGACACATCATTGCTAATTGCACGTTAAAATGTGATTTAGGCACCGAACCACATTTTTACATCTAGTTAGTTCTACTGAAGATAAACTTAATATTTTGTATTTCGTCTCCATTGTGTTTTATAATACATTTTTTCCATAGCAGAATGGCTGAGACATTTTCAGGCAAATGCTTACAATGACTTCAAAGTCCTTTCACTGAGGATTAGCTGAGAGATCAGAGCCAATTTTGCCAGAAGTATTTTCAAATTAATATTTTCCTCCATACTTTGGTCTACATTTCAAGTCATCTGTTTTATTTCAACTTCCAGGCCCATTTACCCATCTAAGTTTGCATCCTCTGTCTTTTATTTATTGAGCGTTTCAGGCACTGTGTATTTGGTGATGGCCACATGGCATTAAAAAGTAGTATGCTTGTCCTCAAGGAGTCTCTAATCCAATGGAAAACTTTATTCAAATTCTGAATCTCTTCATCTAGGTTTTCTTTATTGGCTTGGCATTTTACTACCACAAAAAGCTTAGGGTTAAATGCAGACTTAAAGATTTATTAGGTACTATGCTATTTAGATCATTTATTTTAAAAAGTCAAATAGATCCAGCCTTTTTAAATGACAGTACTCTAGCAGCCAAAATTATAATTTATTTATAACCTTTGTGTCTAATTTTAAAAATTTAAATTTAATAAATTTTAGCAATTTATTCATGATAAAGTTTTCCTCCAATTCTTTGATGATTCCTTTTTCTAGAAAATAGCATTGAATAGAAAACTACCTTAATTTCTTTCTTCCTTCCCATTTCTCTCTATTATTCTTCTAAGTCTCTTGTTTTTAGCTCACATATTTTAAGCACATGCTCTTTACTGAATTTAAAATATGGACTTCTGTTTTTCTTTATAGAAAGGATTTTCAGATATCTAAATTAATCACATGCAATTATTTCTCATTTCTGTATAATTATTTCCTCTTTATCCTCTACCACCACCACAAAGAAAAAAAAAACCTTCTCACAGATTTGGGAATATTGCAGCTTAAGATAATGACAAAAATCCAGGGAGTATCTATCAGAATGAAGGTCATAGATTTAAGTGTAGGTGATATTACTGGAGGAAGTTAAATAGTTGTAGTACTAGAGGAATTGTAGGATAAGATAGGTCACTTATATGGCTGTTCAAATATTCTAGGTCATGGCTGGCTGAATAGAGAGCCATGAATAGAATAGAGAGAAAGACTTTAAGTTCCAACTTAAATTAGAGATTCTTAAAGTGAGATATGCATATCCATATGCACAAGACACTTCTTGTGTATTCCATGAGGTGAAACCTCATTTTATGATAATACAAATGTGTTATTTCTTCCTTTAACTATGTTAACATTTGCATTGATTGTGCAAAAACAGTATGAGTAGAGAGAAAATCATAATTAATGTTGAGTAACTAAGTATTTTTCTCCCTAAAATCAGGAATAATGTTTGTCCTCACCATTTCTATTCAACATTATACTGGAGGCTCTAGTAAGGGCATTTAGGTAAGAAAGAGAAAAAAATGGAAACCAGATTAGAAAAGAAGTGAAACCACATCTATTAGCAAGTGATGTGATCTTATATGTAGAAATCCTAAAGAATCCATGAAAGAATGATTAGAGATATAAAAAAGCTAAGCAAAGTTGCCAGATAGAATACCAATGTGTAAAACTAAATTGGGTTCCTATACACTGATAATGAACAATCTAGAAATGAAATTAAGAAAACAGCTCAATTTACAATAGCATTGAGAGCAATAAAATGCTAAGAAATAAATTTAAAGAAAAGTGTAAGACTTACATACTAAAAATGATAACAGTGTTGAAAAAAAAGAACTAAATAAATAGAGGATATCCCATATTCATGAATCAGACAACTTAATATTATTAAGATGTAAATATTTCTGATTGTCCTTCAGAATGAATGCAATTCCTATCAAACCCTCAGTTATGTTTTCTTTTGCATAAATTGACACAACTGATCCTAACATTCATATAGAAAGGCCTGAGATCATGAATAATCAAAACGATCTTGAAAAGAAAATCAACATTAAGGGACTCACATTTCCTAATTTCAATACTTATTACAAAGTTACAGTAATCAATATAGCTGGGTAGACATATAGATGAATGGAATAAAACTGAAGGTCTACAAATACTCACATTTGTAATTAAAGTATTACACTTTAAAGTTTAATAAGTGTCCCAATAGAATTCAGTGGGGGAAAAAATAGTCTTTTCAACAAATGGTGTTGGGACAATTGATATCTACATGCAAAAGAACTAAGTCCTTCCCTCTACACTTATTTATTTATTTTTTAAGGCAGAGTCTCACTCTACTGCCCTGGGTAGAGGGCCACGGCATCATAGCTCACAGCAAACTCAAACTATTGGACTCAAGTGATTCTCTTGCCTCAGTTTCCCAAGTAGCTGGAACTGCAGGTGTGTGACATCATGCACAGCTAATTTTTCCATTTTTAGTAGAGGTGGAGTCTCGCTGCTCTTGCTCAGGCTGCTCTCAAACTCCTGACTTCAAGGGATCTGCCCACCTGGGCCTGCCAGAGTGCTAGGATGACAAGCATCAGTCACCATTTCCAGCAATTCCCCATATACTTTAAGTAAAACTGAGCTCAAAATGAATTAAAGACCTAAATGTAAGAGCTAAAAATATAAGACTTTGAGAATAAAACATAAAAATAAATCTTTTCGTCCTTGGATTAAGCAAAAGCTTCTCAGGACAATGAAAGCTGCGATAAAAGCAAAAATATATCAATTGGACTTCAGCAAAATTAAAATATTTGTGCTTCAGTGATATCATCATTAAGGTAAAAAACATATATTCTGTGAGCAGAATATATATTATTGTATTATTAATTATATATTTTATCACAGAAATAATATCTGCAGATCATGAATATATAGAATATATAAATAGAATATATAAAGAACTAGAATACATAAAATTCTAGCATATGTAGAGAACTCTAACAGCTCAATAATAAAAAGGTAACCCAGTTAAAAATTAGACAAAAATTCTAGCAGACTTTTTTTTTAAAGAAAGATATAAAAATGGCCACCAATCACATTAAACCATGCATGACATCATTAGTTGTCAGGAAAATGGAAATTAAAACCATAATGTGGGGTGGTGTCTGTGGCTTAGTGGGTAGGGTGCTGGCCCTATATACTGAGGGTGGTGGGATCAAATCCTGCCCCGGCCAAACTACAACAAAAAATAGCCTGGTGTTGTGGCAGGCACCAGTAGTCCCAGCTAGTCAGGAGCCTAAGGCAAGAGAATTCCCTAAGCCCAGGAGTTGGAGTTTGCTGTGAGCTGTGATGCCATAGCACTCTACTGAGGGCGATAAAGTGAGACTCTGTCTCAAAAACAAACAAACAACAGCAACAACAAGAAACCCCCCACAATGTGATATCACTTGTCACCCATTGAGATGGCTATAATAAAAAAATGAGAAAGAATTTTATGGTTCATATGTTGATGATGTAAGTGTAAAATGGTGCAGCCACTTTGGAAAATAGCCTGGCAGTTCCTCAGATGCTTAAACAAAGAGTTACCATATGACCCAGCAATTCTACTGCTAGGTATATAGTCAAGAAAAATAAAAATATGTTCATACAAAAACTTGTACATGAAAGTTTGTAGCAACATTATTCATATAGCCCCAAAGTGGAAACAACCCAAATGCCTGTCAATTTATCAATGGATACATAAAATGTCATATATCTATAGAAATAGAATACTACCTCGCGATAAAAATTACATGGCAAAAATATTATTTGGCAATAACACATTTTATAAGTTGTATAAACCCTAAAATCATTATACTGATTGAAAGAAGCCAGACACAAAAGACCATATATTTTTTGGTTCCATTTATATGAAATATCCAGCATAGGTGAAGCCATGGAGAAAGTAAATAGTGGTTTCCAGAGCCTAGAGGACCAGGGGAGTGAGAAGTGACCAGTAATAGGCATGGGGCCTCTTTTGTGTGATGAATTTTTCTAGAATTTGAGAGTGATCACAGTTGTATGCCTCATGAATATACTAAAAACTGCTGAATTGTATGCTCTATAAGGGTCAATTTTATGGTAGATAAATTATAACTCAGTAAAGCTGTTTGTAGTTAAAAAAAAAAAAAGTGGTAGGTATAACTGCTGACACTTCAGCCCAATGGAGGCAATGGTACTAAACTGTGTACTTGTAGTCCTTGTTTCTCTATGCCACTCAGTCACAGAAAGAAAAAAAAAACCAAAGCATTTTCAATCATGAACGTCTTGATAAAGCACTAAAATTACTACTTTTATTAAATCTCGATCCTAAGCAAACATCTTTTTAAAATTCTATTTGACAAATGGGAAGTTGCATAAAGCACTTCTGAATAGTGGATAGTGGAGTGTGATGGTTGTCACTAGGAAATGTTCTCTTGAGATTGTCTGAGCTGCAATCTGAACTAGCTGCTCTTTCATGGAAAATAACTTTTACTTAAAAAAAATTGACAGACTATGATTACTCAGATTTGGATATTTGACAGACATTTTCTCAACAATTAATAAAGTGCACCTGTCACTTCAAAGAACAGAATTGACAGTATTTATTGTCAATGAGGAATTTTGGGATTGCAAGTAAAGATCAGAATTTGTCCAAACTTGTGTCCTTTCTTGTAAACTTAAAGGGCTCCCCTGATGAGATTGGTGATATTATTATGAGATAATAATGAACACATTTTTTGATTCTGTATTATAAAATGTATCATTAGAATAATTCACAAAAATCGTTGAATCGATAGTTTTCAAATGACTAGTGGAGGATGTTATAAAATCTCACATTTGTTAAAGTCCCATTCTAAATACAAGAAAAACTAATGCCTTTTAATATATTAGAACATAAGATATGATTTTCAAATTGTACAATGGTACTAAACTTTCAGAAACTACCCTTTGTCAATTTTGGTGAGGTATCAAAGAAGGATATTCACAATGATTTGGAAAGGCTATTAAAATACTCTTCCATTTCCCAACAAACTATTTATGTGGATCTAGATTTTAATTATAAACTTCAACGAAAATCATACATTACTAATAATTAGATGAAGATGTGGATTTGAGATCCCAACTGTCTTCTACCAAGCTAAATATTAAAGAAATGTTCAAAAATATAAATATTGTCATACTCCTGTTTTTTGTTTTGGAAAATAAAATTCTTTCTCACCAACTATGCTCTTGCAAACATGTATTAGGTTCATTATTTCTTTTTTCAATAAATTAATAGATAATTTAAAAATATCTATTCTGCTTTCAAATACAGTAAATAACAATAGATATAATCTACCTTAAAAAAGGCTCTTTAATCTTCAATAACTCTTAAGGGATCCTAAAAACAACAAGTTTGAAAATTACTAACCTGATTAACATAAAGGAGGGATCTAGAATTATAAAGAGAAGAAACTTCGACATAATTAGATACTTTGAGCATTAAAACAGGGGTTTTATGTATCAGAATTAGAAAAATGATAATTGTATTTCACTAGCACCTCACAGTTCTTAGTGCCTGTACCAGGCACTATTGTAAGAGCTTTACTAATATTAAGTCACTTAATCTGCACATTTTTATGAAGTAGGTATTATTATTATCTTCTTTTTATACAAGAGGGTATAGGCACTGAGAGCTTAGGAAAGCTGCTCAAAGTCACATAGCTAGTAAGTACCAAAGACATATGATGCACTGACTATATAAATCAAATAATTAGCAATCTGTACTAACAACCTCAGAAAGATGAGGGAAAATACAGAACTCATGGCAAAAAAATAATATTTTATTGTTTTACCAGAAATATTCAGAAAATCACCAAAAATTCTTGGAAATTATTTTTAGAAAAGAAACTTTAGACATATAATAAAGGAGTTTTAGCATTCAAAACAACAACAGAAAAGACAATTAAAAGATCTGAAGGTAAAGTTAAGAAATATTTTAGATAGTAGAAGGAAAATAGTAAAAACAAGGTAAGATAATCAGAGGAAAATTTCAAGATTCCAGCTCTAACAAATAAGAATTCTAGGAAGAGACCACCCCAAAAATGGAAGAGAAGACTTTGTCAAAGAAATGTTAGAAGAAAATGTCTGGAGTGCCGTGGTCCCCGATGTCACTGCCACCCTCACGAGGCTGCCATTCTTCTCAGCAACTCTCCGCACCCCACGTACCTACCAGACGAGATGGAAGCCCACGCTGCCGATGCTGTCAAGTCACCCGAAGGTGAGGCGTACGAGCCGGAGCCTCTCAGGAAGCAACCAGAGGGCCTGCCTTTGCTAGAGTTTGTCAGTGAGGCCGGTCACGGCCCCAGCACTGATGGGTCACTTCCTTCCACACCTCCCTCAGCAGAGGAGGAGGATGACTTATACCGGCAGTCGCTGGAGATCATCTCTCGGTACCTTTGGGAGCAGGCGACCAGCACCAGGATGCGAAGCCAATGAGCAGCAGGGCAGGAGGCTCCAGGAAGGCGCTGGAGACCTTGTGCCGCATTGGGGATGAGGTGCAGTGCAACCACGAGATGGCCTCCTGAAGCATTCTTCACAAACTGGACATCAAAACTGGAGAGGATATCAAGTCTTTGTCTCGAGTGATGGTCCATGTTTTCAGTTACAGGGTAACAAATTGGGGCAGGATTGTGACCCTACTTTCTTTTGGTGGCTTTGTGGCCAAGCACCTGAAGACCATAAACCAAGAAGGCTATGTCGAACCACTAGCAGAAAATATCGCAGATGTCCTTGTGAGGACAAAACGGGACTGGCTAGTCAAACAACGAGGCTGGGATGGCTTTGTGGAGTTCTTCCACCTGGAAGACCTGGAAAGCAGCGTCAGAACGTGCTGCTGGCTTTTGCAGGTGTTGCTAGAGTAGGAGCTGGTTTGGCCTAATCTCCTAAGATAGGCTTGTTAAGTGCGAGAATTTACTTCTAACCAACAACCACCAGAACCACATTGATCTGTGAAATCAAATGGATTTATGAAGTTGGACTTAACCTACCCTAAGCTGTAACTTGCAAGAGCAGCCTACCCAAAAAAGGAAGTAGCAAGAGGAATGTGACTTTTACAAGAATAAATACATGGGAAAAGAGGTCCCCCTTGATGGAAGAGTCACTTCTGGAAAGAAGCAAAGTTCTGTTCAACAACAAGCAAACAAGACCATGGAAGAGGACTTTTAGATTTGGCAAAGACAGCAGGCTGAAAAGACATTTCCTTGTTGAGACGAGGAGTGTGGCCAGTAGTTGGATTAGTCATTGAGTTCATTGAATATGCCCCCAAATTCTTGTATTCTTGAAGAATGGAAAGTTCAGGCGTTCAGAATTTTCATACCTGTTGTGCCGTAGCTTTGTTTGACTGATTCTTAGTTTATTATCCTAGTAATGACTGTGAATACTTGATTTTATAATCTTTGGATGATTCTGTTAGCCTAATAATGAACATGAATACTTGATTTAACTTTGTTTGAATGATTCTTAATTAGCCAAGTAATGGCCATGAATACTTGATTTAAGTCATAATTACAGATATGGAATACCCTCAGTTTTTAAGACAACTTGTGAATGTATTTGTCTGTAAAAAATGCATATGTTTTTACAGTAAGTATTTCTTTGATTAAGGGGGGTTCTCAAGTTTAGTTTTCTTCATACTCTTTTTTTTTTTTAAATTTTGTAACTTTTGTAGTTAGGAACCTATTTCTTACAGCTTTTCTATGCCAAACTTTGTCTTGATCACTTCTAGAATGTATAAAACCAATTGATGTAATTGTATGCAACCTACTTATAGTGAAATAAAGTGGATTCAAAACTAAAAAAAAAGAAAACGTCTGAGGAGTAAGAACTCTAGTTTCTAAAACTTCCCCAACAATTAGGAACTTTGTTGAATAGAAATAGTTGAAACCCAAGTCAATTGTCATTAGTCTCGCTGTTTTCTGACTTCTAATATTTTTCTGTTAACTGGAAACTTTGGTGATTTCTTACATTCTTTTTATACTAGGCTTTCATATGGGCCTGAAATAATGTTTATATCTATTCTTCCTTGTTTAATTGGAATTCTCTTATCATTAAAAAAAATAGCCTAGTATTAGAGTGTTAAATCCACAGCAAGAGCTCATTATATACTTCCTGAATAAATGAAAAAAATTTTTAAAATGAGTGAGAATATCAGAATATGATCAGACCATAGGCTATGTCAACTTCTTAAAAGTTACTCATTACTAACACTATGAATTTAGGTATTACTTCTTATCTCTGGGTTTTGTTCTGTATAATGATGTTACTAATGAACTCAGAGATGAAAATATAAATAGAATAATATTCATAAGTTACCTCTCATAGTCCTGAAACCTGGGAGGTAATTAACAAATGTTGGTAAAAACTACCCCCTCTTTTAGACCCATAATACAGCATCACCGTGCCTATGTATAACACCTTCCTTAAGTTTCCACACAGTAATTAATTCAAAGACTGCTGCTAATTCAGTTGTTTGTAAGTGTAACCTTTTCATAGGATTCTAAAGAATTCTATGTCAATATACAAAATATAGCTGTCAATATACAAAATATAGCTGTTATTGAGAAAAAGTGTCTACTAAATTCACATAGGTCACGTAATATTGTTCAGTGATAAATTTTACCTATTAAAAGAGTATTTTAAAAAGATAGATACCTTCTCCAGTTGTACAAGTGAAACTGTGTTATAGCAATAGATTCTTTTCAATAAGGCAGTCTACTCAATGTTTATTTCTTGGAGAATAAGAATTTAAAGAAACAAACAAAAATCTCTTTCTGTGCATTCATCCTCAGTCAGAAAATAATTCAATTTCCCTTGGCTTCCAACAAGTTGTTACAGTAAATACTAAATGTGGGGGAGTTGTAACCATTAAAAAATAATCATTTAGAATTTTAATCCTTATTTTAGCAGAAGCACAAAAGATATTAAATTATATTCTGATTATTTGGCTTTGAACATTTCATTGTGTTCTGAGTCCTGGAGTATTTTCTTTATCACCAGCAAAAATAAGACTGCAAGTTCATTCTAATATTCAGATGAATTATAATACGGAACAAACAGCCTGCTACTGGGAAATAGAAGATTGCAGTTCTAGTAGGTGACTTTGAATAACTATATTTAACCAATTAAGTTAGGTACAGTGATTTTTTAAAAAGGCTTGTATCATACATTAAAAATAAAATAATAACCATTTGTTCCTACTTTCCAAAGATTTAAACTTCATAACTAATGTAATGAATTAAAATTTGTAATTTTATAGTGGGGAGGATGCTTACTGAGCAGAAAAAAAAAGGGAGCATCATCTGGGTCCACATTTGCTAAAAAGGAAACAATGATTTTATTTGTTTGGTTTGAAATGACTGCACACTTACATTCTAGAATTTTCTTTCTTTCTTTCTTTCTTTCTTTCTTTCTTTCTTTCTTTCTTTTTTTTTTTTTGAGACACAGTCTCACTATGTCAGAGTACTGTGACATCACAGCTCATAGCAACCTCAAACTCTTGGGATTAAGCAATTCTTTTGCTTCAGCCTACTAAGTAGCTGGGATTACAGGCACCTGCCACAATGCCTGGGTATTTCTTGGTTGTAGTTGTCACTGTTTGCAGGTCTGGACTGGATTCGAACCTGCCAGTTCTGGTGTATGTTGCTGGCACCCTAGCTGCTGAGCTACAGATGCCGAGCCACATTCTAGAATTTTCTATAGGAAACGGTCAGAAGATGGAAGTGGTTAAGATTAGATCCAGAACTATCCTAAAAAATAAGGTTAAAAGACTACTTCCTCCAAGTTATCTTTCTTATTTCAGTATCTAAAATGTTCACATTAGAGGTTTGTCCTTTGACTAAGCAATACTCTTATCTGTCCTTGTTTTTCTAAAGGAAAGTAAACCTAGGTATTTGCAGACATTTTGGTGAGATAGTTTCTCAAATCATTGACCTTGGGTTTAAAAGAGCTGGCCACAATAGTATAGTGCTCAGATACACAAGGAGTGAGTCTAAAATCATAGGAGATTTAAAATGGGACAGAAGAGAGACAATAAAATGATCATGAATGAACATAAGAGATGGGATGAGGTGTGGCTATTTATTTTATAATTTTTGCTTAGATTCATCCCAGGACATAACACCCTTTGTTGCTAGAAAAAGTAGATTATTGAAGTGTTTCTGGGAGACTATGCCTTTTGCTAGTTCTTATTTTTGTAGGGGAAAAACCCATATATGTTTTGAATGAATGAGTGAAGTAAGTGAAATTTCTGCTAAGAAACTTAATCATGGAGATTAGCAGACTTTCCCAATGAGCAGATGGAGTAAATGAATGGAGTAAGCCATTTTCATGCAGATTCCATAAATCTGTTTTACATATTCTGTGACAAATTTGCTATGTTTGAGGAATAACAATTACAATAATACAATATTAATTGTGGTAACATATCCATTACTGTTTGTTATTAATATGCGTTATCGTATTTAACACAGCAGCATGAGGTAGCCTGTGTTAATCTTATTTAATACTCACAGAAGCTCTATGATAGGTGATATCTTTACCCCCTATTTTAACAGAGAAGGAACCTAAACCTCAACAAATTGCAGTACTTGCCCAATGTTATATAGCCAATAAATGTACAAGCCAGTATTAAAGCCCAGTTGTGTGTTTCAGGATCCTAGGCTTTCAGAAGCCTTATTCTATATATACTTTCATCTTCTAAAAGAAAAGTATGAAATGTAAGCTGCTTAAGTCATTATCATTATCCTAAGAAGAATTTTTTTGGTAATGAAGGCAGTGAATGTTAGTATAGATTTCCAAAAGTGTGTGTTGAATCTTTTCTTAAAATGCTGGAAAATAGGCTGGATGATCAATATTAATTATGGTAGCTAACATTAATGAATATCAATTATGTTCCTGACACTATGCAAAGAATTTTCACATACAACCATGTGAGAGAGATGATTTTATTTCCATTTTGTCAATGAAGAGAGAGACTCAAAGAAGCCAAATCCTCATCTAATAAATATAGAGCCAGAATTTAAGCTTGAATTGTTTTGAAATGAAATGCACCCTTTTTCCCCCCATTATGTTACAGTACCACCAAAAGGCATACATCACTCTTCAATATCACCTGTGCAGGACATTGCTGAAGAAAAGTTGAATTAATCAGAGTCTCAAATTATTCTCAGGTAGGAAGACTCAATATTGTAAGGATGCCAATTCTCCCTAAATTAAGCTCTAAATTTAATGAAATCACAATCAATATTCCAACTGGAGGGCAGAAATAGGTCAAAGAGGTGATAGCTATAGGGGAGCAGTTTTCAGCTCAATATAAAAAACCACCTTCTATGAGTTAGAATTATCCAGAAAGGGAACAAAATCAACCTTCTGTCACTGTAAGAATTACAATGAAGGATAAATTGACCACCAGTTGAGGGATGCTCAAACAGTATTAGAAAATTATCTCTTCCTATGAATTTATTTCCTAGGCACTGAACTATCCACTTTCACTTCTTTTCTCATTTAATTTTCATACCCTTATCTCATAGGCATACAATATGATTAATAGTGAGTGAATAAGTACATGAATTGTGTCATCACATGGACTTGAACTTGAATCTTTTCCTCCCTGCACTGGCTGCAAAACTGTGAGAAATGTTTTCAACTCCCTAGGTGTCTGTTTTTTAGTCTGTATAATGGGCATTGTAAGACTTATCCCCCTGTGCAGGATTAAATGTAATAATATCAGAAGAGGGTTAGCACACTGGTCACATGCTAAATTTTAAGAAGTGTGAATTATTACTATAATTGATATAAAAAACTGAAAATCAAAGGAGTTAAGTGATGTGCTACAGGAAACCGTAAATATTCAATTGAGCTAGATAATTAAATGCTTTCTATCTTTAAGATCTTATGAATTTGTGGAATTATTACTCTTTCAAATGCTAAAATTTTATGAAAAGATGATGTAAATAAATCAGGTGTGATGTAAAATCCATAAATTACCTAATCATGCATTATCAGCTTAATTTAATGATACATAGTTAAATGGACAGATTTCACATTTTAAAATCTATTACAGGAAGAGAAACAAAAAATAAAAAACTTAACTCATCAGGTGATGGCCTAATTAAGGCCTGAGTCCCTAAGGAATGGAGAAATATACTTTCTTAAGATTAGTGGAAGTAATTATTTAACATCAATGCTTCTGAAGAATGTTAAGAGAGTTGCTATTTTTCCTTTGCTTCTTGGTAACTAAATGAATAGAAATCTCAGAAATCTCTCTATAAATGCAGACCAGGAGACAAATCACTGTCTTACCACTGGGAATGCTTCAGAACCAGGGTTACTGAAAGAAGGTTGAAAAATGCAATCTGAAGAGATTGGTTTTATCCCACATTGCGAAACAAGTAATATTCAATATCTTATAACCAAGTTAAGATACCCCAGTGGTAGACCTTTCTAGGACCCTAATGTTTAGTGAGTATTATTAAACTTTCTTTTTTTTATGTTTTTCTTCATTGAACCTGGATAATATGTATGCTTTACTTAACATGGATTGAAACTGATATATAACCTGAGAGACTTGTAAGCTGAATGAGAAAGGGTGATACTACCTGTCTTCATCCAATAAGAAGGAAAGAAGAGAAAGATATTAACAGCTAAATTGCCTGAAGGGGAGTTACATCTGAAGAACCAGACTATGACAATTTTCTTGGCATGAGAAATTTTCTGGGCAAAGATAAACAAAGAATGGGCACCATGAGGACAAAGACCAAAGGCAATTGCAAGTTAAATTTTGACAAGCATTAAGGATACAATCAGACGATGATCAGTAGACTATGACTAGGAATAGATAACAAAATAAAAGATCTTCCAAATTGCAAGAAGTATAGCAGTGATTTACCAGCAGGTAATTCTTCATCTTCACAAAATGGCTTTGTCAAGGTATATTGGCTTACAATAAATTGCATATCTTTAAAGTATAAAATTTGATAAGTTTTGATACATATATGTATACACACACCTATATAAAAGAAATATCACCATTATCAAAAATAGAAAACATATTCATCACTCCCAGAGGTTTTCTCCTGACTGTCTGTAATCCTTCCACCGCTACTGCCCCCAAACCTGTCTTTATCAAGCCACTCGTCTGATTTCTGTTTCTACAGATTAGGTTGTACTTTCAGAATTATGCAGCATGGACACTTAGTAGTGTGGCTTCTTTCACGCTGGGTAATTGTTTTGATAGTCAAACATATTGCGTGTATTAGCATTTCTTTCCTGTTTGTTGCCAAGTACTGTTCTATTGTTTGAGTACACTACAATGATTTTACCCATCCACCTATCAATGAACTTTTTTTTTCCATTTTGGGCTACTGCAAATAAAGCTGCTGTGAATATTCATGTACATGTCTTTCTAGTCCACTTGGGCTGAGAAAGTACCATACATTGGGTAGCTTATACACAAGAGATGTTTATTTTAGATGGTTTTGGAGACTGGGAAGTCCAACATCAAGGCATGAGCAAATTTAACATCTGGTGGGGGCCTATTTTCTAGTTCATTGTTAGTGACTTCTCACTGTGTCCTCTCATGGGGAAAAGGGCAAAGGGGTTTCCCTGTATCTGCTTTCTAAGGGCACTAATCCCATTTATTAGGGCCCTGCACTTATGACCTCATTTCCTTTCAAAAGGCCCCACTTTTTAACACCACCACATTGGTGATTTGATTTCAATATGTGACTTTTGGGAGTCAAATAGTCAGACAATCACAATGCCCTGGTTTTCCTTTCTGTTTCTTGGGTCAATAACGAGAAGTGGAATGCCCAGTTCTTAGGGTACAATAGGTACATGTTTGTCTTTTTAAAAAAACTGACAAACTGTTTTTTAACATGGTATTAGCAGTGTGTGAGAGTTTTAGCTGCTCCATATTCTGGACAACATTTGGTATAAAGAGGCTTTTAAATTTTAACCATTCTAATGGGAATCCAATAGCATAGTGTTGTAGTTCTCTAATGACTTAAACGATGTTGAGAAAATTTTCATATGTTTATTGGCCATTCATACATCTTCTTTGGTGAAATATCTTCTGAAATATTTTGCCATTTTTAAAATTGAGTAGTATTTCTACATATTACTGAATTTTGATAATTCTCTATACAATCTAGATGTAGGTCCTTTATTAAATACAAGATTTGAAAATATTTTCCTCAAATTTGTTGTTTCTCTGTAGCTTCATTCTCTTAATATTATTGTCAGGAGAAGATTAGTTTTAAACATTTTAAATTAACTTTAAATCTAATGAATGAATTTAAAACTTAAAATTTTAATAAACCTTATCTATATTTTCCATTATAGATTATGCTTTTGGTGCCATATCTAAAAAATGTTTGCTTAACTCCAAGGCCACATAATTTTTTTCCTATATTGCCTTAGAACCTTTTGTTATTTTAGGCTCTACAGATAGGTCTATGATCCCTTTAGAGTTAATTTTTGTATATCATGTGAGGTACAGATAGAAGTACTTTTTGTTAAAATGTGGAAATGCAATTTTTTTAGCATCGGTTTTAGAAAAGACTATTTTTGCTGCTGAATTCATTTTGCAACACTATCAAAATTCAGTTTTCCATATATATTTGACATATTTCATAACTCTCTATTCTGTTCTGTTTCTCTATAACAATTTGTGCCAATACCAAATTTTCTTAATTAATGTAGATTTATAACAAATCTTGAAATCAGATTGTGCCACATATTTGTTTTTCTTTTCCAAATTGTATCTGACATACTAAGTACATTGCTTTCCATATGAATTTTAAAATTCGGATTATCCATTTTATAAGTAAGTCACTTGGAATTTTGAGTGTGATTGTGTTTAATCTACGGATCAATTTGAGGAGAATTTGCAAAGTAAGAATATTGAATATTTCAACTCAGGAACACAGTATGTCTCTGCATTTATTCTCGTTTTCTTTCATTTTTCTCTGTAATTTATTGTAGTTTTCAATACAAACATTTTTCTTTCATTCTTGTTCAAATTCACCCCCATTTAAATATTTCGATGCTTTGGTTCATGGCATTTTAGAAAAAAAATCAATTTTCAAGAGTAGGAATGTAATTTTGCTTTTTGATCTCATATCTTGCAATCTTGCAAAATTCAGATATTAGTTCTAATAGGTTGATTTTGTTTTAGTTTAATTGAATTATATACACACATGGTCATGTTGCTTGAATAGAGATTTTTACTCCCCTGCCCCATTTGAATTTCCATAATTTAATCAATTTTTATTGATTTCACTGACTAGAAATTAAAGTAAACTATTGAAGGACATTACTCCCTAAAGAAAAAGCACTCAATCTTTCCTTATTAAGTATAATATTTCTGTAGATTTTTCACAGAAATTAACTATCATATAGAGAAAACTCCCTTCTCTTCCTAAACTATTGAGAAATTGTATCAGACATGAATTTTGGATTTTTTCAGATTCCTTTTTCTATATCTACCAAGATAGTCAAAGGATTATTTTTTATTTTGTTTATATGGTGAATTGTATTGATTGACTTTTTAATGTTAAATCAAGATTTGGAGGGGATCAGCTTGATCAGAACATATTATTATTTGTATATAATGTTAAATTCCATTTGCTAAATTTTTAAAAAGACTTGTGTATTTTGTTTATGTTTTACATAAGTTGTACACTATATAAGTTAATTGAGAATTGTTTTATGACTCATAATATTGTATATTTTGGTAATTTTTTTTGTGTGCACTTGAAGAATGTGTTATCTTGCTGTGTTGGGTAGAATATTTTAGATAAATTTGCTTCATAGTCCTGCTAAAGTCTTCTATATCCTTATATAGTCACTCTTTGTTTGTTCTGTTGATGATTGAAAAAGAACATTAAGCCTTCTATTATCATTGTAAATTTGTCCACTTCTTAAAATTCTATCAGTTTTGTTTTTGCTTTATATATTTTGTGGTTCTGTTATTATGCATGTAAGTATATAGTATTATTGTGCATTCTTGAGTCTCTATTATGATGAAATGAAATTCTTTATTCCTAAAGATATTCATGTTCTGGAATTTACTTTGATACTAACAAAGGCACTTTAACATTTTTTTAGATTAGTATTAGCATATTTTGCCTTCTTTGACATTACATATAGTTAAACTTCTGTAGTACACTTAAATTATGTTGATTTAAAAAAGAGTTAAAAAAAGAATATATTTATTGTGCTTTGAACTTCTTTTGAAAATAAATTAATAATCTTTAAAAAATTTTGTGGCAAAACTAAGATTCTCCATGACACACCATTGTGTAGTGGCCCACTGGTTGAAAATCAGTGATTTAGACCATTTACATTTAATTTATTTATTAATAGTGTTCAGTTTATTATCTCAGTATTTATTTTATATTTGTCCCATTTATTTATCCTTTGTTCTCTTTACTACCTTTCTTAAGTGAATGTTTTCACGTTCTACTTGCTTTGTTAGTTTACTACTTACAACATTGTTTAGTTATTTTCATGGTCATTATTAAGTTTTGTACTATATCTTTAACTTATTTTACTTTCAAAAGATTTTGCTCCAATTCACACATAAGATAAAAGCATCCTCATAGTATACTTTAGTTTATCCTCTCTGGTATTTATGCTTTTCTTGTCAAACATTTCACTTTTACATATCTTATAATTCTGCAATAGACTGCTATACTTTGAATTTAAAAGGTCAATTATAAAGATAATTTAAAATACAAGAAAATTATGTCTTTACTCTCCACTCTTTGTTCCTTTGTGTAGTTACATATTTCCATGTGAAATAAATTGATTTTTGCCTAAAAATTTTTCTTTAATGCTTATTATAGCATGTTTTTTTTTGAGATTAATTTCTTAACTTTTCATTTGTCTAAAAAGTCTTTATATCATATGTCTATTTAAAAGATATTTTTGCTGGATAAAGAATACTGTATCAACAATTTCTTTTATTTTCAGTACTTTAAAAATGATACTCTACTGTTTATTTCTTGCCTGATTTCTGATAAAAATAAATCTCATATCATATTTAACTCACATATCTTTGCTGCAAAACTTAGTTTTTTTAAAAAAAATTTTTTTTATTAAATCATAGCTGTGTACATTAATGCAATCATGGGGTACAGTGTATTGTTTTCATATACATTTGGAAATACTCTCATCAAACTGGTTAACGTACCTTCATGTCATTTTCTTAGTTATTGAGTTAAGATATTCATACTCTGCTTTTGGAAGGATTCACTTGTACCCTTGTAGGATAAACCATAGACTTGACCCCTCCAATCACCCTCCCTCCACCCATCCACCCCCGTCCCCTCCACTCTTCCTCCCCCTTCCCCATATTCGAAGGCTATAATTAGGTTATAACATTCCTATGAAAGCTATAGATTAGTTTCCAAATAGGGCTGTATACATTGGATACTTTTTCTTCCATTCCTGAGATACTTTGCTAAGAAGAACATTTTCCAGTTCCATCCATGTAAATATGAAGGAGGTAAAGTCTCCATCTTTCTTTAGGGCTGCATAATATTCCATGGTGTACATATAGCACAACTTATTAATCCATTCGTGGGTTGATGGGCACTTGGGTTTCTTCCATGACCTAGCAATTATGAATTGGGCTGCAATAAACATTCTGATACAAATATCTTTGTTGTAATGTGATTTTTGGTCTTCTGGATATATACCTAATAAAGGAATTGCAGGATCAAATGACAGGTCTATTTTTAGTTCTCTAACACATCTCCAGATATCTTTCCAAAAAGAATGAATTGATTTGCATTCCCACTAGCAGCGTAGAAGTGTTCCCTTTTCTCCACATCCATGCCAACATCTCTGGTTTTGGGATTTTGTGATATGGGCTAATCTTACTGGAGTTAGATGATATCTCAAAGTAGTTTTGATTTGCATTTCTCTAATGATTAAGGATGGTGAGCATTTTTCATATATTTGAAGGCTATGCCCCTATCTTCTTTGGAGAACTTTCTTTTCAAGTCCCTTGCCCACCCTGAGATGAGATCACTTGTTTTTTTCTTGCTAATACATTTGAGTTCCCTGTGGATTCTGGTTATTAAACCTTTGTCTCAGACATAACCAGCAAATATCTTTTCCCACTCTAAGGGCTGTCTACCTGCTTTATTTACTGTGTTTTTCTCTGTGCAGAAGCTTTTTAGTTTGATCAGGTCCCAGTAGTGTATTTTTGACATTGCTTCAATTGCTCAAGGGGTCCTTATCATAAAATTTTTGCCCAGGCCAATTACTTCAAGTGTTTTTCCTACACTTCTAGTATTTTTATAGTTTCATGTCTTAAGTTTAAATCTTTAATCCAGTGAATGTCTATCTTAGTTAATGGTAAAAAGTGTGGGTCTAGTTTCAGTCTTCTACAGGTCGCCAGCCAGTTAGCCCAGCACCATTTGTTAAATAGGGAATCTTTTCCCCACTCAATGTTTTTAATTGGCTTGTCAAAGATCAAGTAACAGTAGGTAGCTGGATTCATCTCTTGGCTCTCTATTCTGTTTCATACATCTACCTCTCTGTTTTTGTGCCCGTACCATGCTGTTTTGATCACTATGGATTTATAGTATAGTCTGAGGTCTGGTAACGTAATTGCTGATGCTTTGTTTTTATTTCTGAGTAATGTCTTTGCTATTTGAGGTTTTTTCTGATTCCATATAAAATGAAGTATTATTTTTTCTAGATCTTTAAAATATGACAGTAGAGCTTTAATGGGAATTGCATTAAAATTATAAATTGCTTTGGGCAGTATGGACATTTTAACAATTTTGATTCTTCCCAGCCATGAGCATGGTATGTTTTTCCATTTGTTGACATTTTCAGCTATTTCTTTTCTTAGAGTTTCATAGTTCTCTTTATATAGATCTTTCACGTCCTTTGTTAGGTAAACTCCCAAATATTTCATCTTCTTTGGCACTACTGTGAATGGGATAGAGTCCTTCACTGTTTTTTCGGCTTGGCTGCTATTGGTATATATAAAGGCTATTGATTTATGAGTATTGATTTTGTAACCTGAGACGCTGCTGTATTCCTTGATCACTTCTAGGAGTTTTGTTGTCGAATCCCTGGTATCTTCCAGATATACAATCATATCATCTGCAAAGAGTGAAAGTTTAATCTCTTCTGACCCTATTTGGATACCCTTGATCACTTTTTCTTCCCTGATTGTGATGGCTAAAACTTCCATTATAATGTTAAAGAGCAATGGTATGTATAAAGGCTATAGATTTATGAATGTTGATTTTGTAACCTGAGATGCTGCTATATTCCTTGATCACTTCTAGGAGTTTTGTAGTAAAATCCCTGGTGTTTTCCAGATATACGATCATATTATCTGGGAAGAGTGAAAGTTTAATCTCTTCTGACCCTATGTGGATACCCTTGATTGCTTTTTCTTCCCTGATTGCGATGGCTAACACTTCCATTACAAAATGAAAGAGCAATGGGGACAATGGGCAACCTTGCCTCATTCCTGATCTGAGTGGAAATGATTTCAACTTAACTCCATTTAATAAAATATTGGCTGTGGGTTTGCTGTAGATGGCCTCTATCAGTTTAAGAAATGTCCCTTCTATACTAATTTTCTTAAGTGTTCTGATCATGAAGGGATGCTGGATATTATCAAACGCTTTTTCTGTATCAATTAAGAGAATCATATGGTCTGTGTTTTTTAATTTGTTTATGTGATGAATTATATTTATAGATTTATGTATGTTGAACCATCCTTGAGATCATGGGATAAAACCCACTTGGTCGTGGTGTATAATTTGTTTGATGTGTTGCAGGATTCTGTTCATTAGGATTTTGTTGAATATTTTTGCATCAATATTCATTAGTGATATTGGTCTATAATTTTCTTTTCTTGAAGACTTGGTTTTGAGCAAGGTGATTATTATGTGCCTTAGCATAGCTTTCTTTGAATTTCTTGTGCCTGGGATTTGTTGAGTTTCGTCTATCTGTGATTTTATACTTTTCATTAAATTATATACTCTTAATTTTATACATTTTATCAAATTTCTTATTCATTATTAGTTCAAACACAATTTTTGTATTTGAATACATTATTAGTTCAAAACCAAATTCTCTTTGTGTTTGTCTGTCTCTTCCTTTGGGGAATGCCATATTAAGACACTTGATGTTGTGCCACAGCTCACTAAAATACCTTTCATTTTCAAAAAATGTTTAATTCTTTTTCTGTATATCATTTCAACACTATAATGCATCACTCAACGATGAGTATATGTTCTGGGAAATGCATTATTAGGTGATTTCATCACCGTATGAATATCAGAATATACTCATACAAAACTAGATGGGATAGCCTCCTACACACTGAGTTTATCTGGTATACCCTATTGCTCCTAGGCTATAAACATGTATAGCATGTTACTGCACTGAATACTATGCAATTATAATATAATGATATAATGGTAAATATAATATTTCTGTATTTAAACACATCCAAACATAAAAAAGGTGCAGAATAAACATGGTATTATAATTTTATGAGATCACCATAACATATGCAGTCCGTTGTTGCCTAACACATTGTTATGAGAGGAGTGACTATAGTTTCCTTTACTACATATTTAAGTTTGCTTGTTACATGATGACTAACTGCCATTAACCTAATCAATATTTTTTAAGTGAGAAATTATAATTTTACTGCTTAAAATTTTAATTTGTGTATGCTGAAAAATGTTGCACATCTCTTTTTAAATTTTTGCACACTTCGAACACTGTCATGATGAGTCTTTTTTTTTTTTTGAAACAGATTCTCACCATGTCACCCTTGGTAGAGTGCTAGGGCATCGCAGCTGACAGTGACCTCCAACTCTTGGGCATAAGCGATTCTCTTCCCTCAGCCTCCTGAGTAGCTGGGACTATAGGTGCCTGCCACAATGCCTGCTTATTTTTGGTTGCAGTTGTCATTGTTGTTTAGCAGGCCTGGGTTGGGCTCAAACCTGCCAGTCTCAGTGTACGTGGCTGGTGCCCTACTCATTGAGCTATGGGCACTTAGCCCATGGTAAGTGTTTTAATGTACTTGTCTACTACAGACATCTCTGTCAGTCCTGGATAGCTTTTGATTTACTGAAATTTTACTTATCAAGGGTCTTGTTCTCTCTTATTTCCATGACTTGTATTTTTTAATTGGTTATTAGGCATTTAACTTTTATCCATTTGGGTGGCTAATATTTTATATACATATATTCTTCAGTTTTGCTCTGGTATTCTATTCAGTTACTTGGAAATTGTTTGATATTGTTGGGTCTTGTTTTTAAGCTTTGTTAGATCAGAGCAGTGCTTAGTTCAGGGTTAATTATTCCCCAACACTGAGACAAGAACTTTCTAAATACATTGACTAATTCTCCATAAACTATGAGGTATTCCAATCTAGCTGGAGAGAGTAGGTCCTAATCCTTGATGTATGGAAACTGTTTTGACTGAAATTTTTAGGCATTTCCCCTGTTGCTCCCCAACCTCCTAGTCTTAGGTAGCTTCCAGACATACATGCATTGATTAGTATTCTGGAGGTCAGTGTGCAAATATCCAGGAATCCTACCTTTGTTTAGCTCTCTACTTTCCATCATCTATTTATAATTTTAGCTGCATTATTATCCCTGGACTCTCCACTCCACTCAATGTAGGGAATCTGCTGGATTTCACCTGGGTTCTCTCTACTTGTGTCATGGTCTGGAAACTCTTTTACGGCCTTATGCTTGGACAGGTAGGCAGGTGTGTGGCTCACCTTATTTGGTTCTTATCTCAATGATTACTGTCCTTGGTTAAAAACTATTGTTTAACATATTTTCATTTTTTTCTTCTTTCAGGTAAAAAGGGTAACTCTTGTTCCTGTTACTATACATTGTTCAGAAATGGCAGTTCTAAATATATAATGTTATGATACATATACTGGTTTTCTCCATGGCTCCTGGATCATAGCTGTCATAGCCTCTTCTTATGTGATTAAAACTATAAGCATATCTTCAATTCAAATGTTTGGCCTCTGTCCTTAGTTCTTATGATATAAGTGACAGACCGATTTTTTTTTTTTTTTTTACAATAATGCTGGGACATATTAGGCCTCAGAAGCAAGTCTCAGAAAGTAAAATTCCTCTGACCTTCTTCTGCCTTCCTTCACATACCCTGAGTAGGCACCAACTATTCTAGGGACCTTCCTTTCTTCCTTTCTGGATTTGAATTTTTCTTATCAGTCATCACCAACATAACTCTGAAATTCCTCACACTCTTTGCCACTGAACAGTTATGTATTCTTGATAATATGCTTGAGTTTTGATTAGGCCTGTCCCCCAAGATCTGCCTCCCTGAATATGCCCTTGGACTCTGTGACTCTCAATCTTTCCTAACCTCAGCCCTGATCCAGTATTTCCAATCCAAGTCAAATCTTATCAGGATAAGTGTGAATTGAGCATTAAATAAAGTTAAATTGTTAAATACTATTTATCTATCATATCTACCTTCCTTTGGGGGGGTCATAAATATAGATAAACAGATTAGAAAAAATTAATCTTCACAAATATACTAGCTTATAGAGTTTCTCAAACATGGTCACCTTTCAAGGCTGTTTTTCTTACATTTTTCAGCAAAATAAACTATTGTTAGGGAGTCCATTCTCAGTACAAAGTAAAACATTTTACAATGCCTGTCCACCAGAAAACCTCTCCCAACTGCACTTGTTACTGATTCCATTTGACAAGTGGCTGCTTCTCGATAATTACTGTACAAACCATTACTTCCAAAATAAATTAAACTCTCATCACTTTATCCTGCTCTTCTACATTCATTAATAAGAATCTTGTAAAATAGATGGCTGCACCTGCATTAGTAAGTGCAGAAGCTTGTATTATAAGACTGTGCTTTTGTATATCTTTTGTCTCTGAGAGCTTTGTTTAGCTCATTTACAATAAGAGTCCTGGCATTTTTATGGGGCAGGGCTGGGTGGGCCTTAGTCTTGGCTAAGCCCTAAAGTCAAAGAGGATATCTAATTTATTTTTATTTAGTTATTTGAATTTATTAAATAAAATGTATATGTTCTCCTTAAAAAGGTGAGTTTTAGCAGCTAAAGAATCAGTTTTTACATGATATGTCCAATATTGTACATTCTATTGATTTTTACTGAGTAGAAACTGTGCTCGGATCTCAGATGCAGCTTATTCTTTTTTTTGCAGTTTTTGGCCAGGGCTGGGTTTGGACCCACCACCTTCAGCATATGGGGCTGGCGCCCTACTCCTTTGAGCTACAGGCACCACCCTAATGCAGCCTATTCTTACATGGGGTATAAAGAAAACTGAAATATGGTGAAACTGAACTGATTTTTTTGTGAGTGTTCAAATCTGATCCTGAATCATAATTGTGATGATTGGCATTTGGCAAATTTCACTATCAGGATACTAAGAAATCTTCAATTCCTTTTGCCCCCCAAAATTTTCTCAGTAGTCCCAAACTGAGATCAACACTGCATGGTAAACATCAAATGCAAATATGGTTTCTCTATAAGGCAATAACCTTCTTTGTTATGGATAATAAAATGTGCAATTTTTCTTGATGAAAAAAAAATGTCTGGTCACCAAACGATGATTTTTGAGCCCACTGTTCATCATTCCCAAGTAATTAGAAAATTTTTCATTTCTTATTTGAACACAGATTCATTTATTGATTAAGATCATTCAATAAACATTTACTATCAGATGAGTACTTGGCTCTGTTCTAGGTGCTGTATTAGAGGTAACATTTTTTACTGATATTCTGATCTTGAGGTAGATATTAAATTAAAACCTCAACATGTAGTATCTGTAGAGTGTTATTGCTATAGAAGTTACCTCTGTTTCTTGTTTCTCATCGCAATTAATTCTAAATAATATGAGTACAAAATCTAATGGCAGCCCTTGATGTTGACTGACTGCACATACTAACTTGCCTTACCAGAAATTACTTTAAGCTACTGTCTTTGTTTTTAGCAATGTCCCAAATTTTCTCACCTTATTCTGTAAATAACCTTGCCTCTAGAGATTTTAGAATTACTGCCATAAGACCCCAAAGCAAACAATTATTCTCCAAGACAGTTCTGATATGAGATATAATGTCTCAAAAGATTCTCTGACAAATAGCCAAACCATCCTGACAGTGTAAAATGAAGCACTTGTAGAAAAGCCTAGGTTTTTCTTTCTTTTTTTTTTTTTTTTTAAAAAAATGAAACCCCTTCTCTGCACAAAAATTATTATAAGGTAAGACATATACATTTTTCCTTGATAAAATATTTGACAAAAATTATTTGTGAGCCCCCAGATAGCCCCAGGTTACTTTCTTTCCCTTGCTTTAAATGTAAAGAAAATGTTTAGAAATATTTAGCCACTTATCAAGGTCATCTTATAATTCATGTTATTAATATCCAAACTCAGATTTTATGTCTCTTGAAAATGTTTAGACATAGGAAAATAATGTCAATTCTCTTCAATTTTTTACCATATATAATAGCAATATTCATTTGGTTTTATCCATAAATTTTCTTTCTTTCTACATTCTCTATTTTTGATTGTCATTATCACTTAACCTTTATTTTTCATATTATAATTTATGCATAGGAAAATACCTACCTAGTTTCCCAATACCGTCTTTCCATTTCTTATTGATAACCAAAATAAAATTATTTCTCCATTCAAAATGCAAATGATATGCAATTTAAAAAATTCTCATAATATTTATTTGAAAAGGAGCATGATGCTTTTTTCCCCCTTTTCCCTGGGATGACATTAAAGTCAAGAATATAGGGGGTAGTGCCTATGGCTCAAGGAGTAGGGTGCCAGCCCCATATACCAGAGGTGGTGGGTTCAAACCCAGCCCTGGGCAAAAACTGCAAAAAAAAAAAAAAGTATATATATATATATATGATATATGAACACCTATACTTTAGATCTAACAAATAATTATGTGAGAGCTGGTGGTAGTTGAGAAGTTAATCTGAATCAATGTAACTGAAGATTTTTCTTAAAAATAACAAATCCTTTAAAGATAATTCTTAAGTCATATTTGTATTCATTAAATCAGATTGGAAATGTAAGAACAGAAGAGAATAAATAAACTTTCTATTAAAACCATTTTCATTGGAAATAATTAATTCTATGCTTGCCAGTTTTACAAATGCAGAGAAATGTAGCCTGTTTATAACTTGGAAAGTATTCTGGTAGATAGTCTAGTTCAAGGAACTTATAAGACAGATAATTTTTTTTTTTTTTTTGAGACAGAGTCTTACTCTGTCATCCTGGGTAGAGTACCCTGGTGTCATCCTAGCTGGTAGCAACCTCAAAGTCCTGAGCTCAAGAGACCCTCCTACCTCAGCCTCCCCAGTAGCAGGGACAAAGGTGCCTGCCACAATGCCCAGCTAGTTTTTCTATTTCTAGTAGGGTCTCTTGAAACCTATTTTTAGGTTTCATTCTTGCTCAGGCTGGTCTTGAATTCCTGAATCAGTCAATCTACTCACTTGCCCTCCCAGAGTGCTAGAATTACAGGTATGAGCCAGTAGGGGCACCCCCAGCCCCAGATACTTTTTCTTTTGAAACACGATTTTTCTCTGTCACCCAAACTGCAGCCTCTAACTCCTTGGCTCATGCGATCCTCCTGCCTGAGTCATGATGCCCAGATAACATTTAAAACATTTTTTTTTAGAGATGAGGTCATACTATATTACCGAGGCTGGTTCTCAACTTCCGGCTGCAAGGGATCCTCCTACCTCAGCCTTACCCTGGATGGGATTACAGGTGTCAGTCCCAGCCCTCAGCTCTAGACAGATACTTTTACATTGTTCTAATGTTTGGACTTCTAATGTTTATCCTTAGTTTGAACTAAAAATCATCCTTCGGTAATGTCTTCCTGTAGGTTCAAGTACTTTCTTCTGAAACGGTGTATAAGAGTCAGTGTTATATCTGCATGACTTTTTTGTATTTACACCGAACAACTTTAATTTCTGTAACAGGATCTCAGTGGGGATGTCCCGACCCACCTTTCCTTATGATGGCCTCTGCGGAGTATTGTCGGCTTGTCAGTTCTTTCTGAAAATGTGGTATCCAGGGTTTCTATGATGGAGTAGACATTGCATGATAGCAATAAATAGAATTAAGATAAAATATTTTGTCACATGCAATCTGAAAGTTTGTTCTTGGCTCATACACATTTGTGGTAAATGAATGAACAATTTTTAATAAACTTAGTTTTCTTAGCTCTAAAATGAGAATGTCAAGCAAGATGGCTTATCAGATCCATCAGATCCAGTTCTAAAATTCTTGGAATCAATTTGCTAGTAATCACCTTTGTTGTCTGCAAATCTCTTGAGCGTGATTTCTGTGTTTCTTCAACCCAAATAACAATAAAAATGAAGAACAAAATAAACCTAAGGGTAGCAAACTACTAGAGACTTTTAGAGTGAAGTCAATCCATCAGTAAAAACTGTGAAGTGTTGCTTTTCTACCAATCACTGAAACATTAAACATGTAATCTTTGTGTCTCCTGAGGGCTAAACACACTTACTTAGGGTCATTAAAATGACTCTATGATGTAAGTACTATTTTCATCACTTAAAAATAAGGAAACTAAAATGTAAAAATTCTTTCTAAAATAACTCATCCCATTACCTATAAAACAGGATTAAAGTCTAGGTTGATTTGTTATTGCTACACAATATAAAAGTGTATTTATGTATAATAATTCCATATACAGATAGTCCCCAACTTATGATGGTTTGAACTAAGATTTTTTGACTTTGCTAGGTGCAAAAATGATATTCACTTAATAGAAACCATACTTCAAATACCCAGCTATTATAGTTTTCATGAACAATGTAGTATTCAATAAATTACATGAGAAATTGGGTGGCGCCTGTGGCTCAAGGAGTAGGGTGCCAGCCCCATATGCTGGAGGTGGCAGGTTCAAACCTGGCCCCAGCTAAAAGCTTCAACAACAACAACAACAAATTCTCAAAAAAAAAATACATGAGAAATCCAACATTTGATTACAAAATAAATTTTGCATTAGGTGAATTTGCCCCAGAGTGGAAGCACATTTAACATAGGCTCAGCCTATCTGCGGTATTTGGTAGGTCAGGTGTATTAACTGCATTTCTGACTTTGAGTACTTTTAACTTAATAGGGGTTTGTTGGGGTGTAACCCTATCTCTTACATCAATAAGCATCTGAATAACAGCTCAAAATAAAAACAAAGCAAAAAGAATAAACAGAATCTTCTTTGATATGCCATACTCCTAAAGATTCATTTTCATTCCCCCATAAAGTCTTTTTTGATCTAATTAGTTTGATCTGCTTCCCTTGATTCTTTCTGACACATTATTTAAAGCACTTTTGTGGCTTAAAACTCATTGTGCCTTACAATACAGATACTTGTACACTTGTCTAAACATCCCTATAGTAATGAATACATCTCAAGTGCATAGCCTATATTTTAACCATCATGCTATCCATAAAATGATCTAACTCAGTTCTGTACAGAACATTTAACAAATATTTCATGAGAAGAACTGAATTAAATCAAAATGAATTAAGCCTTACCTTCTATAGCATTTGAGCTTTAAGTATAAGTGAATAATTGAATTGTTAGAGGCATCCTTAGGAAATTAAGCAAAATTCATCTTTCAATTTCCAGGCATGTACAAAATAACAATCTCATAGTGTTTTTAGGACATTATTTGAAAGTCTTCCCAGTGTAAAATATCTAATTTATTTGCATAAACATGTGTCTGCTAAATATACATAATTTAAATTATGGATTTGTTTTTCTCTGTCTTTTAAATTTCTGAGAATATTGATGGATGACATAGTAGATAAACTTCTGAAAGCTTGGACTAAACATCTCCTATATTCAATGTACTGAGGTGGGGCCAGTGAAGCTGGTGCTAGTTTAGTGGGGGACACAGACACAAAAGCAATGAAGCAGTTACCTATTCACCCACAGGAAGACCACCATCACCACCTTCAGGTGTCAGGAAAGGCTTCTGGAGGGAAGACTTCCAAGTTATCCTAATGTTTAGTAACCACTAGTTGAACCAAAGTCATGTTGGAGTAGGAAGGAAAGCTTTGGAGCAGAGAGAACAAGAGGAGTAAGTACCTGGTTTATGAGAAGAATTAGATATTCAAAGTTGATGAATGGTAAAATTCTTGGCAGAAAGTGCTCGGAGAAGAGGTTGGAGAGGTGGGCAGAAGCCACACTCAAGGGGAGGCCTGTAGGTCAGTGGAGGAGCTCTTGATGCCCACCCCCATGGAAAGGTGTCAAGAAGAAGAGTTTCATATTTATATTTGATTTTACCTGGATTGTTTTTGTGCTTGGTAAAAAGAAACAATTGTCTAAGTTTGGACAGTCATACCAACGGTAGAGAGGAAATCGTAGATTCAGGTAAAACAAACAAGGCTTGATGGCTAATTGGCACAGAGGCATGAGAATATGTAAAAGAATCAAGGTTCAAATAGACTATAATTAGTTGACTTTTAGATTTGTTGAAGGGTTGAATCATGACTGGAACACTAGATGGAATCTCAGCACATAGGTGATAGTTGAAACCAGCACTGAGAGTCACCCAGGGAGGATATGTAGCCCAAGATTAGCAATGGGCCCTGAATCAGTGTTAGCTATGGAAATGAATATTCAGTTCATTGTCAATCTAGTGGCAATGAGAGAAGATTTCAAAAGAGAGAAAGTAATGTCAAAGCTGTAAGGGAAGATTATGATAACATGCTATTACAAAAAAACAAAGCAAGGAGGTGTTTCCAGAAGGATGAAATGGTGAAGAGTGTTAGATGCTTATTGTGGTAGAAGATGAGTAAGAATCAGAAGAAGAAAAGAAAACAGAGGAGGAAGAGGGGGATAAAGGAGAGATTGCAATTTTTGTGTGTGTTTTTTCTGTGCCAGATAATTCTGTTATGTGCCTTCTATGCACCATCTCATCCTGTCTCCCAGAAAATCTCATGACACAGGTACTTGTGTAACTGGGGTGCCGGAACTGGAGTAGAACCAAACACTCGCAAGGGTAAAGTTTTGCCCTCTATTTACCAAGACTCAGAATTCCAGGAAGACAGGGATTGTTCTCAAAGCCTGTGTTACTTGGAGAGAACTTCACAGAGTTCTCAAAACCTCTCCCAAAGTTATTATTTTTAGTTCAATATCACCCAGCCCTCTAAGTCTAGCTGTCGAACTCTTTCTACTCTGTATATGTTCTATCTGTTGTTTTTTTTCTTCAGCCCAGGGTCGTGATGGCCTTCATGGTGTGGGAAGCAGGGGAGGACTGGCCAACTTGACTGACAGATAACTAGTTAGATTGTTAAATAACTTTTACAGCTAAGCCGGAGTGAAGGGGAGGAGATTTGAGGTTGTTTCTCTTCTTATGCTTGTGCAACAAAACTCCATGATATTATTATTTTGTATTATACAAATGGCTGATGATTCTCAGACCAAGGAATTCTCAGTCAGTGAAGGACTCTGACTCTCTAGTCATTTCATAAACTTCATAATAACATAGCCCTAAAGTTCCATGACTGATTTTTTTGGTCCCTTTTACAGAGTTCTAGAATTTGCTATATTACCCCCACTTTACAGATGAGAAGACTACAGAGAGATTAGACGATTTTCCTTGTCATGAAAACTTCAGGGGCATTATTTTGACCAGCCCCTACCTACCTCCATTTATCAGCCAACTCTAAATTAGCATACTAAAAGACACAGTGTTTGCTATTTAAAGGAGACTTCAAAAGCCCTTTTGCACAGAAATTCTGAAATTGCCACTGGTCATAAGGACTGTGTTAATTAGCATATAACAGTATCATGAACTTGAGAATACTTTATATTCCATAAATACCGAATTAATTATTCTTTAAATACCCTACTTAATCTGATTCTCTTTCTAGTGCTGTGTATTCCCCAAATGCACAATGGGTAAGTTTCTCTTTTTGATTCCTCTTAGATTTTGTACTGAGAAATGGGGAACTGCACAACAGCAGCATTAGAATTCCCTGGAAACTCTATATCAGCTCATCTTTCCTCCAAGGCAGAAAAAGGTGACCTATTTGTTAAGTCTATTGTTCATTTTCATACATGTAACACTAATTAACATTGAAAAAGCTCCACCTCCCTCTAGGTAACCCTGGTAAGAGCTAGATATTAAAATGATATAGGCCAACTATAGTCAATAGGCGGCTTCAGGAGAGAAATTATGCCATTGATGCTCAAGATATTTCAACAGGGAAGTTAGCCTGAAGTTTCTGTAAAGCATCCACAATTTCAAGTTAATGGTTCAATAACGCAATCATACTGAATTTTTGTAAGGCCAGTTGTCTTTCATGATATTGGATGTCATAGCTTATATATTTATCTTCATGTGCCAACAGACAGCTTGGTTGGAAAAACTCTACATTGAAGACTTGTGGCAGGAAGCAGTTCTGGACTAATTTTCATGTGATAATTTCACCTTTATTGGGAATTGAGGGGTGGATAAACTGACCCTGAGGTTTTCTAACTATATAGTCCTTCAAGAATCTGACCGAGTCATTGTAACTAACCCCAAAGGAAGGAATGCAAGCAATATTTTGTAACATTTACATTAAAAAAATTTCGATCTGGGGAAATTGTACATGCAGTATACTCGGTAGCATTTCAATTAAAGAATGGAAGAAACATGTTTCTTAGAGCCCCTAATAAGGGTAAAAATTTAATTAGATGTCATCACTATCAATTTAATTAGGTTTTAAAAGAGGGGGTTGGGCCACGTGGCCTCTTGGCAGCAGACATTGGGTCATGCAACAGAACTCGACCACCCTGAACCTTCAGTTGTGCATATTCCTCCCAAGAATGAGGATTTCAACTGTCTGGTCTTTAGAAATAAAAGGAAATTCTGTCAGATAGCAGAATAGTGATATTTGATTTTTATTTGACATAATGTTTAGAAAAAAACGAAAATAAAATGATCTTTCTTGAGAAATCTCCTGAATGGTTACTAGTACCTCTGAATCGTTCATGCCATAGTTTGTAATCCATTTGGGTCCAGAAAGTGGAAGAGACTGCATCTCCTCACTGCTGAAGGTTCTGAACTAAACTGGGAGAAGTACCATAAGGCCAAAACCAGGCTTTCTCCAAAGAGGCTTCTCTCAATTTGATAAACAAAATTTCCTTTTATCATGGAAAAAAATTAGAACTTTTTGTAATGATGGATGACCCTTAAGATTTATTGATATGTGGTTCAGAAAACAGATGTAGACCAATTTACAGTTTACTTCAAACTAATACTTAGGAATGTAATTAGAGAATTTGGGATTTTCTCCAACACATCCAGATTTCATTTGGCATTTAAGGTAACAATAAGATGGCTTTCAATAATATTAAGAGGTTTTCTTTTTGTTTTTTAAATCTATATTTGTGAAACTTTCTCTTTATTTTCAATCTGCTATATTCAATAAATTGAGATCACAGTGGGTTGTCTTAATTTGGCTCATTTTGATTTAGCACATGCTCACTGCACATCAGCTGGGCACTGGGCTCCGTGCTAGCCACTGAGCACTGAGCCCTTGGCCAGTCTTCTCCCAGACCAGGGCAGCAGAGAGGCGCAGACCTAGTGGAAGTGCTGTTTTACACAAAATACTCTAGGACTGTAGAAAGAGAAACAAATGCCTCTACTTCTGTCTGACCTGAGCTTTAAATGATGACTTAGACTTTTACAAAACCCTTTGCCCACTTTCCTCCCACCATCCAGATTCCATTGTACGAATGAATGAATGTCAGATTATGCACTTCCCCTGTTACAGCCCCAATGGCTTCCCGTTGCCCTTAGGTTAAGATCTAGAGTTGGTTTCATTTTATTTAGTTTTGTTTTGTGGAATCCAAGACCCTCCATGATCTGGCTTTGGCCTTTCCAGCCTCACCTTCCCTTGCTTCCCGTTCCACTCAAGCCAGGTTTGTCTTTTTGTTTGTCATGGTCAAAGCCTAATTTACACAGGCCCAGCATCTGCTGTTCTTACTGCAGAAAAACTTTCCCCATATCTTTTGATGGTTTGCTTCTCTTCATTCAGCTATCAGCCTAAATCCCACCTTCTCACAGAAGCCATCACAGTCTCTCTTTAAAGCCCTCTCCATGATACCTTATTTTCTTCCCAGCATTATCTGAAAATACTGCACTTCTTTTTCATGGTCTGGCCTACCACACCACGCTGATGTCTATGGAGCGTAACCCCGGCATGTGAAAGAACCCTGTCTAGTCGTGTTTGCCGCAGTATTCCCAGTGCTAGAACAAGGACTGGTACACCCCCAAAAGTCTGTAATCCTGGACGAATGAGTAACAATCACTGTGTTTTCATATTCTTTGTCCAGTTTAAATAACAGTGATGAATCTGGTTGAGTTTACTTTTATATAGGGAATATGCCAATTGATATTTTGGTGTAGTCTTACCAGCTTAAAGATCTATTCTTAAAAGAAGCCCAAAGGTAACATAATAAAAGAAACAATCTAGGAAGTGTTCACGGCTTCCATTCCTTGCAGCCAGTACGGTTAGCCTGTCCTGACACTAAATTCACCAATTGAAAAAAATTAAAAATAAATTTCCCCTTCCTCTTTTTATGTTTCTCACAGTGCCACTGTCTTTGAGCGTTCCCCAAAGAGGGTACATGGGGTCAGTTTGCACATAACTAGCAAGGTTGAAACACTATTTCAGTTTTGTTGCAATCTTTCCTTTATGGGAAAACTAACATCCCAATATTATTAAAAATGCAAACCAATAAGACATAAAAGGGCTTGCTTATTGCTAACATTTATGCAAAAACCACTTAAAATGTTAAAAATATTAATCTCCTACCCTATAGAGCAACGGATGCTGCACAGATGACAATTGTTTTTTTCCACTGGAAAATCACCAGCACTCTACACACCCTCCTCTCCTACTTAATTAACACAACTATATATATCCTTCAAAGTCACAGGGAACTGGTGTAATTGCTTTTGTAAATTCAACTAGTCTCCAATGAAGAACAGATTGCTAAATTAAATGCAAGTAATTTGAAGCTTTAAAAATCGGAAATATAGATATTCTTGCCTCGCTATAGTGTGAGGTGATATAGAGGTCAGGGAAAGGAAGGAAAAAGCAAGAATTCCTAGATCTGCCTTTAATTCTTGGTTGCGTTATTAGGAACATTTTAAAATCCACATGTCAAGCAGAAATCATGCTACGTGCAATATTTCTGCTTTATAATGAGACAAAGCTTTGATGACAACAGAGAGATGTGCTGAACGGGTTCGGAATCAAAGATTATATATGTGTGTGCAGAATAACCCTGAAGATTCTGAAAAGCAGAAGATAGTAAGGATGGCAGAAACAAGATGGAAAAGAAAATTTGTAGTTTTTCCTTATTTATTTATTTTTCTTTCAAGAGAATAAAAGAGCAGAAGTTGGGGACATGAGCAAGGAGAGAGGTAGAAAGACCGAGACAGAGATGGGAAGACGTAAACTATGGATCCTCAGATTTCAAGAATCCTGCATTTGTGAAATGTGCCGTCTCACAAAAATGTCTTTCTAACCCTCAAATCCACACTCATGACGCTTTCACAGTCTCTGCGGACAATGAAAACATTTAGTTTTCGATTGGAATAGTCCCAGAAGAGGCCAAACAAGGCAATGTCCTCCTTTTTGTTTCACTTCTCACACTGTAAACTGGTGTCCTTTGTAGACTTAGTGCTACGGTGTTTGCATTTTTGTGCTTTCCAGAGGAGATGATGTACTGTACAGAGGAAGTATGTGTGCGAGGTAAGCTTTATCTAGGCATGAGTTTCAGTACTGTTGGCTGTGAGTTCAATATTCATAAATCAAAATATTTATGGAATAAAGTGGCTTTCAAGGAAAACATGTAAAACAAAGTTACAATGTGGGGGGGTTGTTGAAAAATGCTGTGAACAGAGGCCTACGGGAACCTCATCCTGTATTTCCTCTGAGAGCAATGCTTCCGTGTTTGCTAATTACATCTTGCAGTGACTTTACGGAATATAAGTACCTCAAACCTCAAATGATGGAGTTGATTTTTTGTGTGTGTGTGAAGAAAAATGAGCAGGATAAAAGACATTGTAAAAGAGCTATCTCATGTCTGATCAAGCATGGATCACTTATTTAGAGGCAGAATTAACGTGATTAAAGAAGTAATATGAGTTAAAGAACAAATGAAAGTTAATTCAGTGTGGTAACAAGGTCATGGAAGGTAAGAACTCAGAGGGAACATCAAAAGTATGTCTAACAACTCTTCCATTATGCTGATAAGGGATGTGGGAATGGACATCACAGTCAAAGCCACGTTTCCAGTTCGAATCTCAATCCTCACTCTCTTACGTTCTCTGGGATTTATTTCATCACTGTTAAAATACAACAACTCTTATGTCTCATAGGATTGTAGGGAGCATTAAATAAGATAATAAATCAGAGAATGTACAAGAGTGTGTGGCGTGTATTCAAGAATTGAATAAATAATTTTATTATGTTTAAATGAGTATCCAGAATTTACTCAGAAACTTGCTGGTGAAAACCAGTCCCCATGTTCCCCTATACCCTGTTTTGTCTATTGCACCATTAGGAGCCACTGATGTACTTGTTGGGTTGACTCACTTCTAGACTGCACCTTAGCATAGAAAAGTTTGTATTCCCAAAATATGCCTTCATAGCATGGGCTACTTAGTTGAAGGAAAAGTAATGTAAGCAGACAGCTACAAGAAAAAGGGCTACCTATGTCAGGTTTCTTTAAAAGAAAATCATCCCAAGGAGCAGAGTAGAAAATTATGCTAAATTTTTCCTGTCCACTACCCAATCACCTAAATTCACAAAATAGAATAGACTTTGATTCCCATTATGAAAATAAAGCAAAATTATATAAAAAGGAGGGGCTTTTATTTTCCCCTCCTTTTTAACCAAAAATAGAGGAACAAAGAAAAAAGAACTATATCTTGAAGCCCCAGTTTCTTCATATATATGAGAAAATGATATCTACTTTATCAAATAATGTTAAACTCCTAAGAATCCACTTACAGTAGGCCTATAAAAGTAAAATTTATGAGGCATTAAGGCAACTTTTTTGATCTCACTTTTTACTATTCAGAAAATGAATGATATACAGTTATAGTGCTCTTCTGTGATGCTTTATTTTGGTGTAACTTGAATGGGCCATGGAGTACCCAAGTATTTGGTTAAACATTATTCTGGATGTAACTATGAGGGTATTTTTGGATGAGATTAACAGTTGGATTAGAGACTGAGTAAAGAAGATTGGTTTTCCCAAAGTGGATGGGGCTCATTCAAACAAAAAGATTGATTAAGCCAAAATATGCTCTCTTTCTGCTGATTTTAATACAGAGCATTGGTCTGTTCTTGCTTTGACAGTTGGAGTTAGCCTGTAACTTTTGCCATCATCACTCCTACCTCTTAAGCCTTTGGAATTGAATTCGAACTATTCCATTAGGACTTGAGACTCAGAATGGAACTATACCACTGCCTTGGCTGAGTCTCCATCTAATCAGTGGTAGATCTAGGGACTTCTCAGCCTCCATAATCTCATGAGCTAAATCCTTATAATAAATCTCTCTCTTTTTCTCTCTCTCACTATATATATGCTGAATATAACTATGGTCACTAGATGGCCAAGGAGAATACTTTGAAGGTGACGGGAGTGTTATTCAGCAGTGAGGTATGTAACACTTTTCCTAGGATGAATTTGCATTTTCTGACCTTTGTTTGATGACAGTTCTTATGGTCATTCCTGAAAGAGTTCCAAAATGAGTGTGAAGGGCGGACTCAACGCTAGCAGTAGTACATAGCTCTCAAAGGGGAGTGCTTTGCAGGTGACTGTAGTGATATTCAGCAATGAGGTATGTAGCACTTTTCTAGGATGAGTTCACATACTTAATTGTCTGACTATACAAACAAGTTGTTTATTGTATGCAAATACATACACACACGCATGCGTGCACACAGACAAAGTCTGACAATTAAGAATGTGAAGCTGCCACTGTGCACTCACTTTGGTAGCACTATATGAACAACTTGGTTTGGTTCATACCTGTGGTATGTCAATGTATCACAGTTGTGTTCATGTGGACATGTGCTGTCTTGCTAGGTGGTGTTCATTATTGTTGTCACATGTTTGTGTGCTGTGATGAGAATGTTGGAGTTTGAATAAAGCAATGAACAAACATTAAATTTCATGAGAATTTTGGAGCTTGAATTAGAACAATGAACAACATTAAATTTCTTGTTGTAGTGGCTCACATCTGGAATCCTAGCATTCTGGGAGGCTGAGGCAGGGGGATTGCTTGAGCTCAGGAGTTCAAGACCGGTCTGAGCAAAAGTGAGACTCCATGTCTACTAAAAATAGAAAAAAATAGCTGAGCCTTGTGGTCAGCACCTCTAGTCCCAGCCACTCAGTAGGCTCAAGCAAGAGGAACTCTTGAGCCCAAAAGTTTAAGGTTGCTGTGACTATGACACCATGGCACTCTACCCAGGGCATCAGAGTAAGACTGTCTCAAAAAAAAAAAAAAATTCTTGTTAAACTTCCAAGAGTGGAAATGAAATCAAACATGTTAGTCCAAGTTTCTGGGGATAATGTCTCAAATGGATTAAACAATTTTCTGAAGGGAGTGAAAGCATCATTGATGAAGAGAGATCAGAGTAGCCAGTAATAAGCAAAACTAGGGAAATCATTGCAGAACTTTATCAAACTATGGTAAAAAATCATCAGCTGGCTGTGAGAAGCATAACAGACCATGTAAATATCAATAGAGAAATCGGAAAATCTTAACTGAAAAACTTGGCATAAGAAAGGTGTGTGCAAAAATGGTCCCTAAGTAGCTCACTAGTGTATGAAAGCAAAGGAGAGTCAAAATTTGCCAACACCTTTTGGAGAGACAAGATGCTGTTTCGGGCTACTGCTGATAAAACACAAGAGTATCAATATGGCCCTGAAAGAAAGCCTCGATGTGCACAATGGAAGTCAGCCAATCCTCCATGACCAAAAAGTTCCTTTAGTCCAAATCAAGAGTTCAAATAGCATTGCTAACCTTTTCTGATATCAGAGGGATTGTTAATTACAAATTTGTACCACCCGGCCAAATGGTTAATAAAGTTGACTATTTAGAAGTGCTGAAAAGGCTGTGTGAAAAAGAAAAATGACCTGAACCTTTTGCCAGCAACTCATAGCTCTTGCATCACAACGTACCAGCTCACATGGCACTGTCTGTGAATAAATTTTTATCCAGTAAACAAATAACTGTATTGGAACAGAACCTCCTTACTCACCTGATCTGGCCTCCAGTGACTTTTTTTTGTTACCTAAACATGAAGGAAATTTTGAAAGAAAGACATTTGGTGATATTCAGAGCATCAAGAGTAGTACAGCTACAGCTCTGATGGTCATTCCAGAAAACCAGTTTCAAAATTGCTTTGAAGGGTGGACTAGGCACTGGCATCAATGCATAACTTCCCACAGGGAGTTCTTTGAAGGTGACCTTAGTGATCTTCAGCAATGAAGTACATACTACTATTTCTAGAATGAGTTTGCAAACTTAATTGTTAGACCTCGTGTGTGTGTGCGCGTCTGTATGTCTGTCTGTATGTACATGTACATTACATACATTTACAGCATGGCCATAAAGTTCATGTGCAAATTGCACACTATTTTAAATTGCCCATAAACTTTATGGCCACTCTGTGTATGGCAGAAACTCTGTAAGTTGACCACCCAAACGACTGCAACAAACTGGTCAATGCAGAGAGGAGGTTCATATAAGGAACTAGGCCTACTGTACTGATACCTACATGTAGTGCATGTCCAGTCTATGAAAATTAGGTCAACATGGAGATTCTACTACATATATGCATATGTACATATGTACACCCATGTATACATGTATCTATGTATGTACACACACACATACATAATCTCCTATTGGTATAGGTTCTATTTCTCTGGAGAACCCTAATACAAATATGTTTTATGTCATGTTGACATGAACCTGCACAGAAATTCTGTTCAATGTATTAATAATAATAATAATGGTAAAATGTATTACTTCACACATCTGAGGAATAATACAGTATACAATTGCTATTTTAATATATTTAGCCAATCCTTTTTATCAATATGAGTGACTCGTACAGAGCTGGTGAATGAAATCTATAGATTTTATAACTTTTCAGTCGGATTAGACCAGATAACATTGAAGAGTACTTCAAAGAATGTTGCCTTCATTTCTTTCCCTCTCTCTCAAAGGGATTCCAGCAAGAGTTCATATTTTCACCTAGAAAAGCTTACCATTTAAACAAAAAAAAAAACACAACTGGATTTTCTCTTTAAATCCATTCAGTGAGCTGTCTACATTTTTATTAAATGCAAACTGCTTTAAACAACTTGTGCTAGAATCAAATGTGCCTGTAATATAACTCCCCATAACAGGTTTGTTGAAAAGTGCAACTTATTTTACATTATAAATCAAATAACGGCACATTTCTAGCCATTTCTAGTGCTTTTGACACTGCTATATTTTTATGGACAGGATTTACACTTTTTCTAAGGAGTTGACTAACAAATAGTGTTTGTTAATGTCAATTTCTAAAACTATTCCATCAAATAAAATAGTATGGTGCTGTTTTTTCATTTTACAGTTAATGCAAATTGGAGCATATCATAAGAGAAGACAGACTGTACTTCAGTGAATTATCCCAAGTGTATACTATTTATTATATATTTGGAGGCTAATGAACACTTAGCCATAAAAATTCACTTCATTGAATTTCAAAAATATTGCAAATAGATAAGGAGACTCTAAATAAATCATCAGATTTACTAAATCTAAATATTTATTTTGATCCATTTCTACAGAAAGATGAAGGTATTTCTTACCATCTGAGTATAGGGTTAATATATGAGAAAACCATTAAACTTCCATCATCTAACTTATGTGTCTATACAATATTTTAAAGCTATTTTTAAGGCATTTAAGCTTTTCAGTTTATACTAAACATCTACCAAGAGATTTCCTATCAAATATAATGCAATATCTTAAATGATCAACACAACTTGATTGTAAGAAAATTTTAGTGTAAAAGTAATTTCTAAAGACCCAACTTACATAATTTTGCTCCATGCATCACTGGCTCTGAATAGTAGCTTTCAAGTTTAAATCATTAAATTCTTTTAGAATCCCTAGGTAGCTACACTTTGTAGAGATCTAATGTAAATTCTGAGGAGTTAATTGGTGCTAAAATGACAAAATAACTTGTGGTACACTTTCATATTTCTGGTTACCCAAGTAATTTAAAAGACCCAATATTTCACAAGGTGGTGTGAATACAGCAGGTAAAGCAACAGAAAAATTTCCAATGAGAGTTAAAATGATTCATTTTCTGATAAAAATTTTTGGTCTGCTATGGGTAATATTGGCCAGGACCTTATTTTGTGAACTAGTGCTTTCTGGGATTTGGAGCTTTGTGATGGGAAACTTGAAATTTCACCTGGAAGAAGCAGAATGATTGGCTTACTCACCAAGGAAGACAGAAAGATGGGGTGGGACACAAAGCAGCCATTGTTGGCTTTTGTCTGCAGCAGACAGAAGCCTAAGGGAAGGGGGACTGCTCTCTCCTAGTGTCATGAATGTCACATGATAAAAAGTTTTATGTTTGTTTCTGACATTAGGCAAACAAAAACCTTTTGAGTGCTGAATTAGCCTCTTGTTCTGAGCCTGGGTGTGAGATGCTACTCATTCTCACTGATGAGGACTAATCGGAGCCCAGCTCTTTTCGTTTTTATGGTGTTAACTGTGTGGGGGATGTGGTAGAAGGCCTAAGACAGGACCACTGGACTCCTCCCTTTGAGTTCACATATCTTTAAGATCTTTCTTTCTTCCTTCCTTCCTTCCTTCCTTCCTTTTTCAGAGAAAGGGGATGTCTCAAGAGCTTCCCAATCTTTTTGCTTAAATGAACAACATGAGTTAGGCCTTCTGAAACCAGTTTAGCAAAAGACTTTTTTTTCCTTTTCCCTCTAGAGGAGGGTACAACACTATCACCACAATTCAGCTTTGCATGTCTGGGTCTGTGCAAATTGTGAGGGAAAGAGTGCCTTGAGGGAGCCCTTCCTGCTCCCGTTGGTCCTGTGATCTGTACTCACTTGAGGTTCCGAGGTTCAAAATTTGATGACTTGGCAGGAAGTGATAAATCCATTTTTTTAAAGGCCTGGTAAGGATTATATTCTTGTTGAGGGAGTCATAGATTCAAATAACTGAAGTCATTTCTGAAGCCCTTGATTATGGTAGACTTTTAAATATATACATTCACGTTGAATTAAAAGAAACTGGAGAAATGAGAATAATTTCTGCTTTCTGAGGCCAGACTTTGAAGTGGAGAAATGAGGAACTAAAAGCAAATAGCATAACCTGTTTTAATCAAAAGGAGTCTAGCAAGAAACAATCAATTAAAGAACAGTCTGATTCTCTGCGACATCAATGTATGAAAATCTGTTAGACGCCAGATTGTGTCTCAAGACACATATGATGAACTGAACAAAATGACCTGCTAATAGCTTTTACGGGTAATAAATGCATCATGTTATTGGTAATTCTGCAGATGGTAAATCAAGCTAATATCGAAGCTGAAACAAGCTACTTGTTAAATATAGTTCAAAATGATCTCTGTTATTCAAAAACTGTACTGCACCGAAAAGAAAGATGATTATGCCTCATATATCTGAGTATCTTAAATGGATAAATATTCTCATTCTACTATGAAGGCATTTTAATTTTTACATCCTTTGGAGAGAGCATGCCTGAAATAAATCTAAGCTGTGAAACGCTATGTTTATTTAGATTACCAGTAAGAACTAAAATATAAAACCTGTCCTGAAATTGAAGTGTGACTCCACTGCATACAATGCATATTAGATGGTATCTCCAATAAGCATTTGCAGCACTGCCCTAGTGAATCTGAACATTTGAGCACAATGCCTACAGATGATGGAGGGATGGAAATGCCATTGGTATTATTGACTCTCTCAGACAGTCTGAGAGGTGCCTGGAGAATATGTTAGCTTCCATTTTTTGGTTATAAAATCAGAAGTTGATAGTAACACAATTCTAAGGATAAAGAGACAGTAGAAAAAGAGGAGACAGGGCAATGATCCAAGACAGCACTCCAGAGCCTGTGGTTACCTGTGATATACAAAGAGAAACTCTCTCAAATGAAAGGAAAAATTAGCTTTGCGTATAGATAGGCAAGATCACTGAATCCCAAAGTTGGTCCCGGCCATCTTTGAGCTGGGTCTTTTTAATCTGAAATTCTTTCATTTGGCAGTCTGTATGTCATATAAGTAAATTCACTAATTCGTATTTATTGGTAATTATATCAGTTCTAAGCATGTATTTATATGTTAAAAATGCAATTTCAGATATGCATACATATAAGACATTGTAAATAACATATTTATTTTCAAATTAATATAATTTAAGATTTTTTCTGTTTTCAGATACATGTTTTTTACATATATGGTATTTATACAAGTCTATGCATGTATATAAATATTCAGATACTTGTATACATATTGTAATTTTATAATTTTATGATACTATGATTTTCTTCCAATTCTAGGAAATTACCATATCTTGTTTGGAGTAAAAGAAACATTTCTTTCTTTCCCTTAAAAAGGTTATATACATTCAGTAAAATCCTATTTCTACTATTAGGTACGGACCTAGTATTTTAGTTCTGGATTTACATAATACCTGGAACTTCTTGAAGACAATCAGCTTAATGTCTTCACTTTCCTGTTTCTTAAAGGTAATAAAATATTAGTTATGTACCAAGTCTGTACCATGACTTTGAAAACAGTGATAGTAATCTTACTTTTTAGCAGCAAAACAGGGGGTAAATTATCACCTCTTTGAAGAAACATGTTAAGAATGCATTAATATCCATTAATTCACTACAGAATTAAAGATTCATAGTGAGACTAATCTTAGGACAAATTATGAAGCTGGGGATTTTTACAATGAGTGGTCCTTCCAACTGTCCTGAGTATCTCCTTCCCAAAGATTCTTAGTGTCTTCCCTAGTTCCTTCTAAAGCCCCTGGTCTTTAGCTAGGGCACCTCATTGCCATTCTCACCTCTGTCAATCTTTCCTATTACCTAACTCAAGCGTTTGATAGAGACATGAACAAGAAACTAAAAGCTGCATTTTCTAGGATATTTTTAGCTTAAGGTAGCAAAAGGTACAATTGAAAGTTGTTTAATCACTTAGGACATTTATTATTTTATGTAACAAAATATCCAAAGGCAAGGCAGCTCCAGGGTTAGTTGATTGGTCAGCTCAACACTAGCAACCTAGGATCTGTCCCCCCTAGTTCTGCCATCTTCAATATATTACTTGTCACTCAGGCTTTGTTACTTCATGTTTCCAAGATGACAACCACAGTCTTTTGTATGATTGGGAGAAGGCAATACACAGAAACTAAACAACACCTCATGAGATCCAAACTGGCTGCCAGAACTGCAGCTGCCAAATCTGTTTTTCAGGCAGGAAACAGGTTTGAGGATGAAATTTAAAAAAATATATATGACTCAAAATTTCTGTTTCCAATTTTTTGGATGGGAACTTAATCACTTGAACTTACCTTATTTCAGTGACAGCTACGAGATGTATTTTAGGTGATTACATTAATTTTACTAAATGAAAAATAGAATTATCTTACAAGAACAGAAGGAGAAAATGGAAATGAGTTAATACTCAATACACTCTGATGTAGGTATTGATGGCCAATAATAAAGCACATTCTGGCCACCCAATTGTTTTAATTGAAATGTCAAATCAAGTTGTAAATTACCAGAGACATCAAAAAAATGCATACACATTTTAAGAGATGTTATCTATGTATTACCTTTTGACGTTCAATTGAATTACAGTAGCAATGTGTAGCATGGTGTTCTCTCAAGATGTGACAGTGACTGAGTGAATGTGCTAGCATTGCCGTGAAACAAGCAGGACAGTCTAAGAAAATGGTGGTAGAAGCACAGTTGTCCTTTGAAAGCAGTACAAGACAATTTTGAAATGGTATTTGAAACTCAAGAATGTTGTGGAACTACAATGACAATGGATGTGTGAGTATGCAACAGAACCTCCAATAACCCTGACCATTGCACACATTTGTGATAGGTCTGAGGTGCATGGCACTCTTTGTCCTGTGCACATGTAGTATGTGTTGGACTCTTCCAATGAGCAGCTTTATTTTCAGAATCATGAGATGTAATTAAATGTCTCTGTCAAGAATTGTAGATAAAACAAGTTTTATTTTTCTGAGCAATAAAATAATAAAAATGTTAGATCTTAGGACAGTGCTTGTGGCTCAAAGGAGTAGGGCACCACCCCCATATGCTGGAGGTGGTGGGTTCAAACCCAGCCCCACCAAATACTGCCAAAAAAAGTTTGATTTTATTTGTGTTTCTGATAATCAACTCTTTACTTTGGCTTATCAATTCACTTATATAGTCCTGCCTGTAGATATTTGTTCTTCCACTTAACAACAAAGAAAAACTATACATGAGTAGATAATCTATGTTAAAAAATTATGTTGGTCAGGGGTGGTGGCTCATGCCTATAATCCTAGCACTCTGGGAGGCCAAGGTGGGTGGATTGCTTGAGCTCGTGAGTTTGAGACCAGCCTGAGCAAAAGTGAGACCCTGTCTCTACTAAAGATAGAAAAACTGAGGCAAGAAGATCACTGAGCCCCAGTCGGAGGTTGCTATGAACTATGATGTGCCATGCCATGGCAATCTACCCAGGGCAATGTCTTGAGACTCTGTCTCAAATAAACAAATAAATAAATTATGTCATTGGCTAAAAGCATTTTGTGAGGCCCATCTGGAAGATAAAAAGCTGAGTTAAAAAAACATGGATAAACCATTTATGACAACAACTTAATGTGCTGAATGTATTTATAAACCATTGGGGCATGTAGGAAATCAACAGGTGGAGAAAAGGAATTCTGAAGAAATGAGTAAAGAAATAAGGCTTTGGTATAGAGAGTTTTGTGTGCTCTCTCTTTTTAAAACTTCTGTAAAAGCTTAAATGGCCTTGGCCTAGATCAATACTTTGGGTCTTCTTTACTGTCCCTTTCTCAGATCTCTGTCCAATCCTTGTTCATTATATTTATTTATTTATTTATTTATTTTTACATATACGTGTGTTTACTAGGTTTCCACTTTTTGCCTTCACAAAATCAAAAAGGCTTAAAATTTAAGAACAATAACAATGTTTAAGATAAGGACTAGAAACAAAAACCTCGTAAAGAATGAATGAAGATAAATACATTCAGAAAAGAAATCAGACGATTGCTACAACAAAGTATTAAACAGTAATAATAATAGTAATGCAAAGAAAGTAACATTCACATTGTCAATAAGAGTATGTCTATTATAGAATGCTTTGTTTGACTCTGAGGTTCAGTATAGAGTCATCAATTAACTGCTGCTTCTTATTTTTTCCCAAAGTCTCAAAAAATAGACAACTAATATTTATAAATAAATATAAAAGATAATTTCAAAAAACAGATCATGCCAAATTTTATTGACAATAGAAAAAGAAGAAATACTTCAAAATCATTCTGCTTAATCTGGATACACCTGATATTAAAATTGAAAAAAATATATTATTTTAAAGGGGAAATTACAAATATAATTCCCTTTTAAATGAGGATGCAGTATCCTGTATTCTAAACAACATATTAACAAGTTGAAGTAAAAGTTAATGTTTAAGTAATGTACTTTACTCAAAATCAAATCCAATTTATGTGAGAATTAGTCACTATTTTTTTTCCTTGTCCTTACCGTCACCCCCTCCCTCCTTCTCTGTCTGCTCTCCACATTCCCCATGCCCTACCAAGTCATTAATTATCATTTATTGTCCTCATATCAAAATCGAATCCATAGGATTCATACTTCTCCATTCCTGTGATGCTTCACTAAGGATAATGTGTTCCACCTCCATCCAGGTTAGTACAAATGCTTCAAAATCTCCATTTTTTTTAATGGCTGAATAATATTCTATGGTATACATATACCACAGCTTGCCAATCCATTCCTGGGTTGAAAGGCATTTAGGCTGTTTCCACATTTTAGTGATTGTAAATTGGGCTGCAATAAACATTTCTAGCGTTAAGGGATGGAAAGGAATATCCTCTAAGGGCTCAAGAACTGCTGTAGTGACAGCCATTGCAGTACACTGAGCTCCATGGAGACAGCACCGGGGGCAAGTGAGAGCCGGAGGGGCACTGGGTGACCCTGTGCCTCGCTGAGGAAAAATAACTAAACATGGGCAAAGGAGATCCTAAGAAGCCGAGAGGCAAAATGTCATCATATGCATTCATTGTGCAAACTTGGCAGGAGGAGCACAAGAGGAAGTACCCAGATGCTTCAGTCAACCCCTCAAAGTTTTCTAAGAAGTGCTCAGAGAGGTGGAAGACCATGTCTGCTAAAGAGAAAGGAAAATGTGAAGATATGGCAAAGGCGGACAAGGCCCGTTACGAAAGAGAAATGGAAACCTGTATCCCTCCTAAAGGGGAGACAAAAAAGGAGTTCAAGGATCCCAATGCACCCAAGAGGCCTCCTTCGGCCTTTTTCTTGTTCTGTTCTGAGTATCGCCCCCAAATCAAAGGAGAACATCCCGGCCTATCCATTGGTGAGGTTGCAGAGAAGCTGCGAGAGATGTGGGATAACCCTGCTGCGGATGACAAGCAGCCTGAGGAAAAGAAGGCTGCAAAGCTGAAGGAAAAATACGAAAAGGATGTTGCTGCAGACCCAGCTAAAGGAAAGCCTGATGCAGCATAAGGGAGTCGTCAAGGCTGAAAAAAGCAAGAAAAAGAAGGAAGAGGAGGAAGACAAGGGAGATGAAGAGGATGGAGAGGAGGAAGATGAGATGGAGATGATGGTGGTGGTTCTAGCGCAGTTTTTTTCCCTTGTCTATAAAGCATCTAACCCCCCGTACACAACTCACTCCTTTTAAAGAAAAAATTGAAATGTAAGGCTGTGTAAGATTTGTGTTTAAACTGCACAGTGTCTTTTTTGTATAGTTAACACTCTACTGAATGTGTCTTTAGATAGCCCCGTCCTGGTGGTATTTTCAATAGCCACTCACCTTGCCTGGTACAGTGTGGGGGTTGTAATTGGCATGGACATTTAAAGCAGGTTCTTGTTGGTGCACAGCACAAATTAGTTATATATGGGGATGGTAGTTTTTTCATCTTCTGTTGTCTCTGATGTAGCTTATACAAAATAATTGTTGTTCTGTTAACTGAATACCACTCTGTAATTGCAAAAAAAAAAAATTCACAGCTGTTTTGTTGACATTCTGAATGCTTCTAAGTAAATATAATTTTTTTATTATTAAAAAAAAGAACTGCTGTGGTTCGGCAGATACTTAGATTCTGCTCCCAGCTCCTCTGTTCATACAGACTTGCTATTACAATTTTGATTCAGATTTCTTTTATATATGCAATAGAGCTAAAATGTTTTTACAGCCACCTTTCCGTGTAAATTTAAACTCCGCGATGCTATTGTTATTTTTGATGGCAGGGCTAATAACTGTATAGAGTTCTATGTGGTACTGTATTTAGTGGCCTCTCCTTGTAGCATGGTTTGTTAAACATCAGAGTTCAGGCTGAGACATGTCCATCGCTTTCCTTTTCCGAGTAGAACTTCATTACTGACATTATCAGAGGAAGCTCGTTATACATTGGTCTCATTTACAAGACAGGTTGACATCATAGAGTCCAAGGGCTCTGTCATATAGGAAGCCCCATGTTATTAGTGAATCATTTACCACCCAGGTAAAAGTCATTACGAGACATCTTACTAATCGTTCCAACATGCATAAGGTATTGGTTATAAATTATTAGCAATAAATAGTGAACAAATGAGCCTCTGACAAGAAACATAAAAAGCTTTCCAACTTCTGTCTCCTTCTTCTAACATTTTGAGATTTTGCTGTCACTGACTGATGTGGAAGTAACCTATTTACACCGACTCAAACTTGTTGACATTTAAGTGTTAAAAAAAACTCACTATCTAAGCAGTAGAAAGAATATAGAAATGACATTCACGAATATTTCCAGCTGTCAACAAGTCAGGTTTCTTACTAACTGAGAGCCCTTGAAGTATTATGTTCTTTGGATAGAGTGAGAAATACTGTTACTTCAGGCTTTTTTTTCTTTTTTTGGTCATATACTTGTCTGTATTAATTAGTAAAATACCATGAATCTTTCTGCTTCTTCCTTCTCTAATGTTCATGATTCTCTCTTTAAACAATAGCAGAACATAATTTGTCATGCATTCAACAGACAGATAGGTGATCATGTACATGAAAACCAGGGACACTACCATCCCATAAGAAGGAATTTAATTAAAGATCTATTTTTAGTAAGTAGGTAAGTTGCAGCGCAAACTCTGACATTCCTACATATAACAATCATGGAAAAAAAGATTAAACAGGAGTGTTTCTTTCTTTTCATGTTCCTGAGGAAAATATAACCTCTTATTTGAACACTGAATAAAGAAACCCTAACTGATGTCTCAGTAGGACATCTGTGCCTGTGAGTGCCCACTCTGTTACTGAGATGAATGGTGTAGTCTTTCTCTATTTCCTGGCCTCTCCTTTTCTAAGCAGGTACAAAGGCAGAAAAGGAAGGAAATGCAGGGAAGCTAATCCCTCACTTTCAAAGTAATAACTTCACTGAGAAGGAAGTCCCTATCCATCTCATTGTTATGCTAGGAAGGGATGCTAATACTTGCTAAAAAGAAAATTATGTAATGTAGCGGTTAAGCACGGTGTCCTAGCCAGGCTGACCTCTGGTCCCAGCTTCATCACTTACTAATTGTATAACCATAGAAAATTACTGGATTTCCTGTGTCTCAGTTTTCTCATCTGTAAAATGAGGATTATAAGTGGCACTTACACTGCTGGTGGTTGTGGAGATTAAAGCATTTGGAACAATGTGTGGCACATACTACTCAGTATTTTTCTTACTACTCTCGCTCTTCCTTCTTTGTCCTATTCTCACCCTTCTAAATGCTTCAAATAATTTTGGAATGGGGCAATCAAAGTTCTTGAAGTTCACTAGTCATGTGAGTAGGGCCACCCTGGAAGCTTGAAAGAGGTAGATTTAAGACCAGTAACATGATACATTGTTTTGTGCAGAATTTAGCATTTTGAATGTGTAGAGGAAGCTACTGTGCTATGATTGGAGTGTTTCTGAGTAATTCACTTATGTGCCAAATCTCTCTTGTAGTATTCATCAAAGTATTTGTTATCTATGCCTGTGTTGTGTAATAAACTATCCCACAAGTCAATGACTTAAAATAACATTTGAAAAAACTCTTTCAATTTCTGTTGGCATAGCCGATCTGTGTGTATTGACTCAAGCTCTCTGATGAATTTATAGTCTGTCAGTTGGGAATGTGGTCTCATCGGAAGGTGGGATCAGGGAGGGATCTGCTTCCTAGCTCAATAACCTGGCCACCTACCAAGTCATAAAGCAACCCTGTGGTAAAGCCCAGGTGTCTCAGAACCAAGGCTTCCCAATGATCACATTTTGTTTGGAGGCTGTCTTGTCATCTCAAAAACACTGCTCCTTTGTCAAACCAGACCTTCTATTATATTTCTGTAAAATCACACTTAAGGAATTTATGTACCTTTAGGCTTTACTAATGTCTTGGGAGAGATGAGGAAGTGTTTCTATCTCAAAATGCAAAGAAATCCAGTTGAGTATTAGACTTTTATGTTCTTCAGGTCTCTTTGTGGCCAGTTTTTCCTGTGCCAATTTACACTGGCCTGCACTACAGAGAATTAAGTAAGTGGTCTCTCCCCCTTCTCCCACTGATCTTTCATCCTCATTTGCTTTCCTCAGAGCCCCAAGTTCATCCCACTATGCACAGCATCTAAATAATCTCCAGTGGCTATTCTCAGGCTGAATTGGTGGCTTTGGCATAACCAAATCCATTAATAATGTATAGAATCAGGAGGTCATCCATTTAATACAACTCTAACCTTTAGAAAACCGTTATTTCATTTATTTATTTATTTATTGCAGTTTTTGGCCGGGGCTGGGTTTGAACCCACCACCTCTGGTATATGGGGCCAGTGTCCTACTCCTTTGAGCCACAAGCACCGCCCAAAACCATTATTGTTTTATTTATTTATTTATTTATTTATTTATTTATTTGAGACAGAGCCTCAAGCTATCCCCCTGGGTAGAGTGCCATGGCATCACAGCTCATAGCAACCTCCAACTCCTGGGCTCAAGCGACTCTCCTGTCTCAGCCTCCCAAGTGGCTGGGACTACAGGTGCCCACCACAACGCCCAGCCATTTTTTGGTTGCAGCCATCATTGTTGTTGATGGGCTGGGGATTCGAACCTGCCACCTTAGGTGTATGTGGCTGGCACCTTAGCTGCTTGAGCCACAGGCGCCGAGCCTAGTTCCAATTTAATAGTGAGCACAGGTGATGTTTGTTTTTCCATTATTTTGCAACTTCACTTAGAATGGTCTCCACTTCCAGCCAGGTTGTTACAAAAGGTATTAGTTCACCATCTTTTTTTTTAGAGACAGAGTCTCACTTTGTTGCCCTAGTAAAGTGCCGTGGCATCACAGCCCACAGCAACCTCCAGCTCTTGGGCTTAGGCGATTCTTTTGCCTCAGCCTCCCGAGTAGCTGGGACTACAGGCGCCTGCCACATGCCCAGCTATTTTTTGTTACAATTTGGCTGGGGCCAGGTTTGAACCTGCCACCCTCAG
>CAUYQV010107477.1:0-38726 GCA_963574575.1 Galagoides demidoff
AAGGTAACTCACCCTCACACCTGGGCTGCTGACTGTCTCTCGGAGCAGCAGCCCCTGCAGCAGGTAAAATAAATTACCAATTAATTAACCTAAGTGGGGGTCCGAGTCTATTTTTCCAGGTCCCCTAAGTTATTTCAATGTAAACATCTGATAAGCAGGATGCATTTAGGTGATCCCTGTGAGTGGGTTGTTCATGACCCACAGGTTGCGCACCTCTGAGAGGCTGCCTGCATTCCTTAGCTCAGGGCCCCTCCCTCCATCTTCAATAGGAAATGCAGCATCTTCAAATCTTTCTCTTTGACCTTCTGCTTCTGTGTCTGATAGAGTCAGGCGTACCTGCCCAAATAAACTTGCCCTGCCCAGGCAGGGTCAGACTCGTGTCCCTCCCAGGAAATAGGAATGCCACCAATTGCTGCCCTCCTTGACCCTTTAAATCCCCATCTATCATAACCCATGTGTGGAATTCCTTTCTTGATTTCACCCTACCTTTATCTGGGTGGAAATAAAGACCACATGATTTATACAGAACAGGGATTCCATTTTCTTTTATTTCACACTTTGGAATAATCTTTCTTCCTTGGGTCCAGAACCTTTCAGTGTCCACATCACCTTTCCTTCACTCTGACTGTCCTGTTCTAACTTTGTGACCATGCTGGGTTTGCCTAAATAATCTAGAATAATCTCCCCGTCTCTAGATCTTTAACTTAATCACACAGAAAAGTCCCTTTTGCTACAGAAAGGAATGCATTTACGTGTTCCAGGGATCAGGATGTATCTTTGGGGGCTCATCACAGCCATCACCCCCATCCGTGTTATTCCAGCAGCTGTTTCACTGGGCTCCTTGCTCTATACTTTCCCCCTACAGTCCTGTTAAAACTATCCTGTAAATCTAAAAATATTCTAAAGAGTTCATTAAGTATTTTAGAAGCGTTTTTGAAAATGAAAAAAGAAGAACGCAGCAGTTTTGCATTTATAAGTGTGTGTTACTTGCCAAGGTGTAAGTCACCAAGGTAGCTTGCATCTGCATCTCGCCTTTTTGGCACCAATACCACTGGCATGGTGCTGTGTCCTTCAGACTGCACCACATCAGGAGGCACGTGGTGTTGACTCGTCCCCAAAGTGGCGGTGGTAACTTTGATCACTTGGTTCAAAGCGGGTCTGCGAGTTTCCTATTTTGCAAAGTTTTCCCTTTTCTCTTTAGTAAGTCATCTATAGGTTTTTAGAAACTTGCCAAGTGCGTGGAAAGGCTCAGAGAGAGTACATTTTAGGGTTTATTTTAAAGCATACACTGGTCTTGTGGCAACCTTCTTCCCATTCATTGACACCCTGGGAAACTGAGGCCCCGAAAGAAGGCTTGAGATCACGTTTTAGAGACCAAGGCCAGGTTCAAGCTCAGTCCTGTTTGCTCCTCCCTATCTGTGGCCAGCCCTGGGGTCAGGAAGTAGAGGCAGGGGCTGGGACGGAGATGGTTGCCTTGGGCATCACCACCTGACACTATCCGTGGAGCCCTAGCCCCTCACCATCCACCACTCCAGAAGCCCCTTGGAATAGCAGCTTCCTACTTCCAGGCACCTGCAGAGGAGCCACAAGGGATCCAGGTGTCAGGGTAACTTGAACCAGGAGACCAGGTATGCACGAGCCTGAGGCTCACCTGAACAGAGTTCAGGTGGCTCATCTGTGCAGGTGGCAGCTAAGCCTTGGCCCCAATCGGCCCTGCTGAGGGCCAAACACTGGGGATGTGGGGGCCCCTCTTGCTCTTGACAGTTTGTATCCACCTAGAAACAGCATAAGTCACAAATCATCATCAAACAGATCATGGCTAGGGCACAGCTACATAAACTCTGAGAAGACAAGCAATGAGTGGCTGATCCTGGGTTCTGGAGGCTGCAGATTTAATGTCTCCATCATCCCAGCTGGCTGCTGTGCTCAACTGGGGCCCAAATGGGACCATCTGGGGACAGGTTGGGGGTAAAATCAGAATTATTGCCATACTTTCCCCCATAATTTTTAGCTGATCTGTGTAAAGATACCTCCTTTGCACATACAGAGAATCATCAAGGTCTAGTTTAAAAAAGACTTGGCTTTGGCCTCAGGTCCAGCCTCTGCCCACACTCCCCATTAACCCCAGTGCATTAGTTTCCTAACCCTTGGCTTCGGCTTATTTCAGTGGCTCTAAGGCATCATCATTCTTTCGTGCTCTGGGTGTTTTTTTTTTAAATCTCAAGTGATTATGAAAACATAGTAAGGACTCATTCTGATCCATCCTCAGAGCCCTGCTCACCTAGTGGGTTTAAAAAGACAATTTCCCAAGTTGTGTTTTGTGGAACAGCATCCAGCGAAATGTCTGCAATCCTTCTAGAGGAAGGGAGGGAGGAGTGGAAATAGATCCAGAGAATGCTGCACATCACAACCCACCCCCACAAATTCTCGATGCACCTCAGGACATTGAGGTCTGGGAAAATCCCTCAGTTATGACTACTTGACACAGTGTGCCCCCAATTGACTTGAGCCTCCTCTTATCATGGAACATTCATTAGTGGAAAATATTGCCCTAAGACCATCACTAAATTTGGTTCCTTTGTTTCACCTAGACAAGTTGATGTGCTGCAGGGAAGCAATCGTGTTCATTCATTCATTCATTCGAGGAGCAGCTTGTCTGTGTCAGATACTGTTCCAGGCACTGAGGGCACAATAGCAGTAAGGAAAGACATGCTCCTTGCCCTCAAGAGGCCTATAATCTAGTGAGAAAGACTAACATTAAAATGCACGCTCTTAGAACTCATCATAATCTTCATTGTCACTGTGAATGATATATTCATAGTGGTTCATCATAGGAACTGTCTCTGAGGGATGAGAAAGGGGCTGCACCTCTCCAAGGTCACGTCTAAGTTTAATTTCTGTGCTTTGAGATGACTGATGAATCCCCTAGTCAACCCCAAATCTGTGCCTGCCTACCTCTCTAGGCTTTTCTTTTGGAGTAAACAGTGTCACCTGTTATTGCTGAGGTGAGCTCTGGAAAGTCACAGCCGTGAAGTAGCTCCTCTTGAGATGATGACATACAGCCCTGGGGAAAGCAGGACGATAGGAAGTGGAGAGACCCAGGTTCAAATCCCAACCCTAACACTTCATGCTGTGTGACCTTGGGTAAGTCAGTCACCTTCTCTGAACATCATCTCTCATCTGCAAAGTGGGACCAGTAACGATCACTTCCAGGTTGGTGGTGAAGACTTGGGCTAATATATTTATGCTGGCTAGCACAATGCCAATAGCAGTAACAACAAAATCATATTTCAATGTGTCAGGCACTGGTTAATATGGACTAGCTCATTTAAACTTCACACTATCTCAGTGATGTAGGCACAGTCATTACAGATGAAGAAACCAGAGCACAGAGAAGTGAAGTGACTCACCTGAGCTCACTCAGCTAAGAAGTAGGGAACAAAGATTCAGAGCCTACATTGTATCCGCTATTGCCACACATTGTAGCAGCCACTCATTGATTGGACAGGGGCAGCTTGAAGCTCCTTTGCTGGTTTTAGATTTGCACCTTCTGGCGTTTTTGCTAAATGCCCAGCCATAATCTCCCCATCCTGTTTTCCCTCTGGATTCAGTTCATCTTTGGGCGGCTGTTATAAAAGCTGCCTGAAATTCTACGTGTCTACCAGCAGGCGACGCCAGAGGACCGTGGATAAGCCCGAGCAGCCCTCGGGAAAATCTGAGCGGTGGAATCCGGAGATGGACTTGTAATCAAGGTCCTACCAGAGTAGGGTGGTATACTGGTGGCCTCACAAGCGAAGAGACAAGGTGTGGAAGAGGTTCTCTTCCAGGGCTATCAGAGGGACCACGGCCCAGATGACACCTTGATTTTGGACTTCTGGCCTCCAGAACTGAGAGAGGACGACACATTTTTGTTGTTTTAGGCCATAGAGATTGTGATAATTTGTTAGAGCAGTCCTAGAAAGCTAACACGCTGTTTTTCTAGTGACTAAGGCTGGGTATTGAATTATTTCAAAACCTGTGGAATGAAATATCCATTTATTGTGCTCAGAGAAGGGTTAAAATTCAGACTGAACAAGGTGCTATAGCTCATCGGGGGCCTCAGAGGCCTTTCTATGTAGGTTCACGCTCATTTGGGCTTCCTCATAGCGTGACAGCTGGCCTCCAAGGTGAGTTTCCCTGAGAGAAAAAGAGACAAGCAGAAATTATATAATTTTTTAAAAAATCTAGCCTCCAAAGTCACAGAGCATCCCTTAGATGTGTTAGTTATAATAAGTAGGAGAGGAGGCAAATTCTAGATAAGGGATGGATTGTTCTCTCGAAGAAGATGCACACCCTCCAACTTTTTCTTATGGGTTCAGTAAGATTTTCCCTTTCAGCACGGTATTTTTTTAAAATGCCATTTTTCTTTGGGGGGGGTGTCCATTCATAAACATCAGTTTTTTTCTCCCTTTGTTAGGCAGAAGGATTTATTTTGTGCTTCTGTGAACTTGAAGGCAAATTCAATTCAATTCCACTGGGGAAGGGAACTCAAATGCTACCCCACAGGCAGCCGCAGGAGTATATAAACTGTTTTGTGCCCCACCCTACCCCCAAATTCACATGTTGAGATCCTAACCTCCCAAGTGACTGCATTTCAGATAGGGCCTTGAAGGAGGTAATTAAGGCTAAATCAGGTCCCAAGGTAACCAAATAAGAAGACCTTAGAACAACCCCCAAAGGGGATTTTGAATGATGTCTTGAGTTCAGAGGGCAAGGCCAGGTCAAGGTGCTGAGATTAAAGTTTGGATGGGTGAGGGCTGGGGTTGGGGAGCTGTAAGACCTGTCCTCATCAAAGGGGAACTGGCTTCCTCTTTGGCAGTGATGGCAGAAAATTCTCCCCACCCCCTCTCTGTCCAATTCTGGGCACAGGGCTCCTTTGCTAAAGACTATACTGCCTAGGCTGCCATGCAGGTGCTCGGGGCCATGTGACTGTGATAATGATGAAGGTAGTATTTCCTGAGCACATAATCTGCCAACTACTCATTTAAGCACCTTAATAAATAAACCTAGCTAATCTCATATTAACCTCCCTGTTAGGGAGATACTATTCAGATTTCCATTTTATAGATGAGGAAACTGAGGCTTAGAAGTGGAAAATAACTCACCTGAGGCCATACAGTAGTGGTGGCATCTGTAACATTGTAATTATAGCACTACATTGTAACCTGTTTGTTACAAAGTGCATTGTAATGTTATAAGTACAATGTCATATATACTGTGGGCTTTAATACAGAGCCAAAGTATTTGTTCATTCACACATTTAAATTCTTGCCTTATTCCAAAAGCACTTGACAAGCCTGATCTTATTTACTACTATACAAATTCCTGGTTTTGAGAACCATCATTATACCTATTTTACAGATGAAGAAATTGAAGCTCAGAGAGGTTAAGTGACCTTCCCAAGGTCACACAGCTGGAAAGTGGCAGATGCAGAATTTGAATTCAGGATTCTCTGACTTTGGAGCTTCAGCTTTTGCTCTCAGTTCTGACTCCAAGAGCAGTATGCTGGGCCGGGCTGGAGTTTGGGGGACAAAGCAACAAGCCCAGAGGTCATGAGAGCTCCAAGATCAACATGCCTCCTTTTCAGACTCCCTCTGCCCCTGGGACTCTGCCTTCCTCACATGTACACAGCTGCCAGGGATCAAAGTCCTCTCCAAGATGTATTTGCTGTGAGTTCTAAACAAATGAGTGTTACCATGTAGCTAAGAGAAACATTGGGAGGACACAGTGTATGCAAGTCGAGTGGACTTTAAAGTCTTGTTGATTAATCCACCTCCTCTTTGGTCTCATGCTCTTGGGGGGGGGGACACGCTGGAGGGGAGGAGAGACTCCAGCTCTGGGAGCCTCGAGGCTGAGCTGCTTGGCTACTGGATGTCACCTCCAAACTCTCCCAATTCATTTCTCCTTCCATCCTGGGGAGGACTCCCCTTTTCTGTCTATAAGCCTATGAAACTAATGGTGAAATAAGAATTAGCAACTATGGGATGCTCATGTTAACCACACTAAGCACTTTATTTGTGTTATTGCTTTGAAGGCAACCCCCAAGGCAGGCATCTTGGTTGACCCATCTTACAGACAGCACCGGGAGCACAGAGCCAGTGCCCAGGGAAGCCAGATTCTCTTTGGCACTCGGAAAGTTATCAAGTGATCATGATAGTGGGACACAGGTCCTGTTCTCCAGTTGTTCACATTCTCAGGGAGACTGATGGGAAACAGGCTTTTGTGATTCGGTGTGGTGTGGGCAAAGGCAGCGCAAAGCAGAGAAAGGGCTCAGCATCCACAGGGTGGCTGGGCCAGTTGTTTTCTGCAAATGCCACTTCTGATTGGGTCAAAGTTGATGGCGATGGGTTATTACCCCAGCTTACTGGTGTTCGATACTTCGATGGTCACTTTTGGCAGGAGAGCCTGAAGGCCACGGAGGTGGCCCTTACCTGTCCAGGTTGGTCAGTGAAATAAATTGAGAGGCAGTGAAAAGGGAGGAGGGGGCACAAGAGTGGTTACTGGAAGGAGAAAGAGGAAGAGGCAGGAGATGAAGGAAGAGAGAAGATTCTAGGGCGAGAGCAGGGCACAGGGAGCCACGAGAAACTTAGCTGGAGACGTTTCCACGGGTCGAATTGTGTTGGATCTGGACCTCACTAAGGAATTTGGACATGCACCATAGAGCTTTGCATTGCCACGTCATGATTCTAGGTAGGTGAATAAAGAGGTAGATCTAACTTCAAACTCCTTGATCATATAAAGTTCCCAAGACCGTGAGAAGTCAGCTGCTTCTAACTACTTATTATGTACTGTGCCATTTTTGACACTGCCCTTATGTCTTGGACAACAGAATGTTTGGGGACTAGAGACAGATACTGCGTTTAGAGCGAGAAGAACAATTAGGGCATCTACAAATTGGGCTTCTGTTTGTCCATCTGTGCCCAAGGCTGAGGGTTCAAGTAATGTTTGGACCTTGACTAGAGGAAATAGAGAAATTAAGTGGATGGGTTTTCTGCGTATATTTGAATGCCCAAACATCAACTGTGGGAAATGCGTGAAGTAATTCCTCAGAGTGCTCTCTGCACAGCCTGGCACACCTTAAGTGCCCAATAAAGGAAGCTACCATCATTATCAACATTGTGTGGTTCTCAGTTACACGCCCAGTAGAGCCGGTATCCGTCCCTCATTGGCGAAAGTCAGGGGTGGGGGCGTCATTTAAAGCTTCTGCGTATTCTCCACCGGCGGACTGCAGACTGATCCAGCATCTAGGGAAAGAAGTACAGACAATCCTCCAATTGCTGGAAGTATACCTTCCATTTGCTCTTGCAGTCCCATTCCTGGCGTCTACCCAGAAGGAAAAAAAACTCGTTTTACCATAAGGACATGTACATAGAGTGTTTATCACACTTCAAATCATAATCACCAAGATGCAAAATCAACCCAAGCGCCCATCAACACACGAATGGATTAATTGTGTTATATGTAGACCGGGGAATACTATTCAATCATAAAAAGATGGAGACTTTACATCTTTTGTGTTAACCTGGATGGAAAATATTCTTCTTAGTAACTTATAAGAATAGAAAACCAAATATCCAATCTACTCAATAGTAATATGAAACCAATAGATAAATATTTATGTACCCATATGAGAGAAAAACACAAATTCAAGTGGGGGGAAACAGGGACAGGGGACATGAAGGACAGAGAGGGGGATCGGTGAGCTCTCACCCACTGGGCACAATATAGGGGTACATAGCACACCCCCTGGGTGAAGGGCCCAACTACAACTTGAACTTGACCTAACAAACACAAACAATGTAACCTTATCATTTGTGCCCTCGTAGGAATCTGAAATTTTAAAAGCTTATGTGTCTTTGTTAGATTGTGGTCACTCCTCAATGTATCTGTACATCAAATCCTCATGTTGTACTCTTTAAATATATTCCACTTTTTATTTGACAATTACATACCTTTTTTTTGTTTTTTTACAAAGCTTGTAGCATCAATGGAACAGGACCCAATGCATGCATTTTTTTCATTTCAGATAGAATGGCCCATCTCTGCTCACAGGAAATTTACATTTTATTTCTTTAGGTACCTGGAAGACTTGGCACCACGTGGTTTTGAGACCAGGCGCAGACGACAGTGTGGAACTCCGGGGCTGGGTGACTGCAGCTCAGTGCGGGCATCAAGAGCAGGGGTTCTGGAAGCAGAAAGATCTAGATCTCAAATCTGGACTCCACCACTAACTGTGGGAGGTTCTGGTAAATGTTCAACCATGGCTCTCTGGAAAAACTATCCTGATACGTAGCATTTGCCAGTTCCCATGATGTGAAGACTCTCAGCCTAGTCGGTCTCTATGATGGCCATGTCACTGATGGTGAGGTTGGGAGGAGGCACACAGCAGAGTCGTAGTGTAGAATACACGTATTGCCACCAGCCAGGAGTAACCAAACTGCAGCAAGACAATTAGGAAATAAATGATGAGTCTGGGTTATTTCCTTTATTTTAATATTTATTTAATAGCAAGTTTATATCATTTAATTTTTACTAATTTGACAACTAGTTCACAAAATTCCTGAACACTTAACCACTCACCTGTCAAGAGCTGGCATGAGCTAACGCCATGCCACCTCCGTGTCTGGCCCTTCTGTGTCTCAGTCTCCGTAGCTGTTAAAGCCAGGCTAATCCCACTCACTACAGCGGCGGTCGTGGGGGTTAGAAGTGGTGTATGCCATGTGCTTGGCACAGATCACACTCTCAAAAAAGGTAGCTGCCATTGTCTCAGGTCTAGAGTTGTGGCCTTGGGGATTTTGAGGGTGGGAATATGAGACCTTTCATCACACTATAAAACTTTATTTTGCCCACAGGAAATAGAAACTGGGACAAGAGAGGGAGGATGAGATTTGCCACCTGCCAGTGGGCTGCAGGTGCTGGAGCTCCTTGTATATTCCAGCTCATTTTTCTAATTATAATCTCTCTTTCTCTGTGTTTAATAGTTACATGTAGATGTGTGTGTGTGTGTGTGTGTGTGTGTGTGTGGTGTCTTTCAGAAAACTGGTGTTCAAGTATATACATCAGGTGTCCTCAAACTTTTTAAATAGGGGGCCAGTTCACTGTCCCTCAGACCATTGGAGGGCTGGACTGTGGGCCCAGGACGAGTCGGCTGCTAAGCAGGACAGGCAGCAGTGGCAAAAACACCTGGCGGGCTGGATAAATGTCCTCGGTGGGCCGCATGTGGCCCTCGGGCCATAGTTTGAGGACACCTGATATCCATTGTTTTATTTTTTGCTTAAATTTGAAGATTCTCTTTCACAAAACAGCATATATTAATTGTGCAAAATAGAGATAAGATTTATTCAATATTTCCTAGAAACAGGCTTAAGTGCTATTATGTGATAATATGCCCATAAATTATATTGAATCAAGAAATGAAGGAGAATCAAATAGAAAGGAAATGCTTTCTCCCCGAAGTGACCATTGTAAATATTCTGGTGTGTGCCCTGACGGGCTTTCTGGTTTGTTTGTTTTTCTTTTGGTTTCTAACATTTGGTTTTTATTTTTATTCTTTAAAAATAAAAACCTCTGCAGTTCTCTCCTGCATGCTGTCTCCTGCTCTGTTTTTTATTTAATTGATTGTAAACAGAAAATTCAGCTCTTGAGGACCTGCAAGAAAAGACAGATGGTGGCAACCCCAGGAGTCAGGTAAACAGTGGGAATTAGTGTGCTGGGGGAGCTGCTGGCAGCCTCTCCCCTCATCTCAGATTTGGCTGCTTAGCTCAGCTTTTGAGGCCAGGACCCCAGGATCTAGCTCCTGCTTTTACAAAGTTAAGCATCCACTTCTCTACCCAGCATCAGTGGCCCCTGGTCCTTCTGAGACCTGCAGTGATAGGGGGAAGGCCCCAGGCCCGGCCAGCTCCCCTTTGGCTCAGCCGCCCACTGGCCCGTCTTTCCCCCACTGCCGTGTTCCCGTCCCCTTGCCCTCCTGGCCATCCCACCTCTGTCCTGTGTGCATCCACAATCGTGTGCTCTGGGGAGAGTCTGGGCAACAGTTGCCTTTGATCAGCCCAACATCTGGGCTGACGGGTGATCAAAGATGAGAACGGCCTGACAGCTGAGACTTGGCAAGGACCCAGCCTGGCTAAATACATGGTGGGGGAGGGGACGGACAGGCCACGGGATGGGGGAGGGCGAGGAGGGGTATGGGAAGGGACAGGAGCAGCCCACCAAACCTCAGGGACCGGCAGGAGGGCAGCAGGTGGGGGCACGAGCTTTGGTTCTGTGGCCTTGATTCTTTGTGCCTCAGTTTCCTTTTCTGTAAAATGGGAATGATAAAGTGCTGCCAAAATGAGCGTAAAGTGCTCAGCGCAGTGCCTGCTTCCAAGCGTGAGAGCTCGTGGACGCCGTTGTTACTGCTGTGCTGAGGTTACCGCTATTTCCATTCCTGGGACCAGTCAGGAGAGAATGATGAAGCCTGATCTTCGCAAAAGCTTTAGTGTCTGTTGATGAGTAATGAACCGTCCCAGGCTTCAGTTTCCCGTAAGTAAAATGGAGAATGAGAACCTTGGAATTAGGCAGGGGTCGTTTCTATTTTACTGGTGGAGAAACCAAGGTCTCAAAATGGGCAGTCACACAAGGGACCGGCACGTTATTTACTCACCTCACAGTTGCCCCAAATTGGGGGTTTGGGGGTCCTGTTAAGGGATGTTGCGGTAAGAGCCCGGGACAATGCCACTCGGTTTTTCCCACAAGGCAAAAGTTTCTCCACCTTCTCCTATAGCTTGCAGTGGTTCTCAACCTTCCTAATGCCGCAATGTACTTTCATTGTCAAAAAGGGGCCAGGACCCACAGGTTGAGAAACGCTGGCTTAGAGTATAATACCACCACCACTGGTGCTGCTTTGTTTTATTTTATGTTATTTTTTATTTTATTATTTATTTTATTTTATTTTTGGCTTTAAACTTCTTATTAAAGTATAAGATATACACGGACAGGGCACATGTCAGACCTTGAGTGATCATAAACCAGACCCACCCATGGAAACAGCAGCCAGCTGGAGAAGCTGAGCCTTCTTTGTCCCCCCAGAAACTCCTTCTGTGCCCCCTCCACAGAAACCACAAGCTCACAAGGAACCAGGGGAGGCAGGCATTGACAGCCCTTGCAGGTACTGGCCTTTCATAAAACTTGTAGCAACACTACGAGGCCAGTGCTACTATTATGCCCATTTTGCAGATAAGAAAACTGAGCCACAAAGAATCTGAGTAACTTGCCCAAGGTCACACACCAAGTGCAGAGCTGTGAGCACTTGCTGCTTGAGGGATACTGCTCTTGCAGGGCTGATACCTTACAGGAACAATGCCGTTGTAGGGACAAGGCGCTTACCCAGATGGCACCCGTAGGCCTGGGTCAGCAGGGAGAGAGAGTTTTATTTTTTGGGAGAAGAGTGTGTTGGAAAAGCAAGCTTACAAATAAGAGCTATGTGATGCTATGGGGCTTCTTTTAGGAATAGAGGGTGTTTAGCGGTCTGGGTGGAGAGGCTTTCCCTGGCACCCAGGAGCCCCTGATGAGTAGCAGACAGTGGCTTATTCTCAGGAACCAAAAAGATGCTGCAGCCTCTGCGCCTGCCCGCCCTCCCTCTCACCCTCCCAGCTCTCTCACTGAAGTGTTGTCTGTCCATATAGGAGATTTGTGCTGAGGGTCTCTGTGACTGGGTGGGTGGGTGGGCAGAGAAGCCCATGGTGGGAGGGGCTCTCTTTCCTCTGTCTGCTACTCATGAGTTGAATTGTGTTTTCCTAATATTTGTATGTTGACATCCTAATCCTCGGTACATCAGAATGTGACCTTATTTGGAAATAGCTAGTTGCAGATGTAATTTGTTGAGATAGGAACAAATTGTTGAGTAGGGTGAGCCCTAAACACCACCTAAATTGGACTGGTGTTCTTATAAAGAGGGGAAATTCAGGTACAGATACATGTACCCAGGGAGAACTTCATGTCAGGATGAAGGCAACGATGGGGTGAAACATCTAGAACCTAAAGAATGACAAAGACATCCCGCAAAGCCTCAGACGTGAGCGGAGAAGCGGGCAGCAGACTCTCCTGCACGGGCTGAGCCAGGCCAACCTTGATCTCAGATTTCTCTTCTTCCTGAACTGTGAGATGGTAAATTTACATTGCAGAAGCCACCCAGCCCATGATGTTTTGTTAAAGCAGCCCTAGCAAACTAGTAAACATCCTCATTCAGAAAATTTAATTCTGCCAAAGAGAGGAATTTTGTCTTTGGACTCATTTAGGGCCATGATCTTACCTAAATCATCAATGGAAAATGGCAGATCGTCTTTGCAAAGAGCTCCCATCCACACAGAATTTTTTCTTGGTTTTCCATTTTTTTTTTTTAATTAACAAACTCATCAAAAACAAAACCACAACAACCTTAAAGTTGGCAGAGCAGAAAGGTGAACTGCTTCTGCAGTTCCCAGATGTCCCTGGGGTACATGCAGCACTATTACAAGGCAAGACATGAGCATATGATTGTGCAGTGAGGTATATATGTGACCAGGAAGAATCGGAGAAATTGAAACCACTGGAGAACAGAAAACATCAAGCACTTTTCATCAGGCAAGGCTGGGTGCGGTGGCTCACGCCTGTAATCCTGGCACTCTGGAAGGCCGAGGTGGGTTCCAGACCGAGCTCGGGTTCCAGACCAGCCTGAGCAAGCGTGAGGCCCCATCTCTAAAAATAGCCGGTGTTGTGGTGGGTGCCTGTAGTCCCAGCTACTCGGGAGGCTGAGGCATGAGAATGGCTTTAAGCCCAAGAGTTTGAGGCTTCTGTGAGCTGTGATGCCACGGCACTCTACCAAGGGCAGCAAAGCGAGACTGTGTCAAATAAAAATTAAAAAAAGAGTTTTTCAGCAGGCAATCCCAAAGCACTCTGCTCTTTCCCTCTTCTTTGCTTCTGTACCTCTGTGGTTCCAGGTCCAGCTGAACGCTGCCCCCTCCCCTCATCACTCCTTCTTCTTTTTCAGTTTCTTACCATTTTCAGACTTTCTGGAGATTGAAGAGACATTCAGACCAAATTTTGGGGCTCTTTCCTTTAGCGTATCCAGGTTAACCATATTGGTGACAGACCTTTAGTTGGAACTAGAAAATTCCCAAACCTAGCTATCCTCATAACTTTTTTTTTTTTTTGCAGTTTTTGACTGGGGCTGGGTTTGAACCTGCCACCTCCTGCATATGCGGCCTGTGCCCTAATCCTTTGAGCCACAGGTGCCGCCCACTATCCTCATGGCTTTTCTACTCTTGGAGCTCCCAGGTGCATTGAGTCATTCAGCCCTCTTCTGCACTCTCTCTGGGTGTGGTATTTCAGATGTAATTTTGACCACTTGTTCTCTGCTGCCACATCGACAGCTTTTTAGGGGGGGGGTTCTTCCTCTTTGACAGGAAGTTCTGGGGGCTTTGGTTCTTCTTCCTCTGTTTCATCTCCCTGTACATCTTCCTTCACCTCCTGTGCAGCATGCTCCTCGAGATACGCCTGGAGCTTGTTTTATTCCCTTGGTCTCCAAACCACAAACAAGACCTTCTCGCTTTAGTTCATCTAGCTTCAGCTTATGGGGCCCCACCATCTCCGTCACCACCTTGTTACCCCTCCCTCCACTGGGCTCATCCACACAGAATTTAGAGAACAACTTTCAGAAGTTCCCAAAGGTCCTCAAATGCTTAAGAGACATTCTGGAGATGGTTAACTGCTCCAAGAGACAGTGTCTTCCTTCCACAACTTTTAGTTGATGAAGTCAAGCAGATTTGATATATGAACAATTCTATTTATGATCAACCTTTGGAAAAGCATGAATCATGGGTGGAGAGAGAAGTTGTAACGTCTAATGATGACATGGGCAGGGGTGGCAAAAACTGTTGGCAAGGAATTCAGTATAAATAAACGCCCATCAAGGTCCTGTCACAGCTTCCAACTTATGGTAGATGCTTGATGGTGCTGTCTCTTTCTGCTGGATCCTGGGAAGCGGGACATACCCAAGAAGGATAGCCAGCACTTTGCAGACCAAAAAAAGTCCCAAGGGTGCTATTCATTGTAACCCAATTGCCCAGGAGATACTGTAGCAGAAGGTGCACACGGAAGGAGGGGAGTTGGCAACATGAAGGAGTAGGGGAAGGGGCGGAGCCAAAGTGTGGTCTCTGGTGCAGCACAGCCCTGACACCTCAGTATCCTTGCAAAGATCAGAGGCAGGCTAGGGTCTGTGCATGCAATTAGGATGCTGAAGCAACCAAACTGCTCTCCCGAGGACAGACGGATTTCCCAGGATGCAGGAATTTCTGTGCTAAACCAGGAGAGTCCCAGGCAAACAGGGACTATTGATCACCCTATTAGTGGAAGGTGGCTCAAGTTACTTAATACAAAAGGCCCCTAATGCAGAAACTTGACCTTACATCTTATTTCTAATACTTGTATTATAACAAACCGACCAGCAGAAGCATTTTCCAGACTTCACCTACCTTTCCTCCTACCAAAGTTGGTAGTTAGGTGAAGGTTGATCCAAGCTCCAGCTTTGAAGATGGGAAGATCTTGACCAGTGCTGAGCTCTTTGATGCCGATGGGTCACATGTGGCCATGAGTTGGAGGTTCCACCCTCCTGTTTCTGCTGCTCAACTGCTACCCCGATGCAGAGGAACTCTCACTGGCCTTCCCACACTGTCCACCTTTCTATCCTGTAATCAGTTTTTTTCTCTCTCTCTCTTTTTCTCAAAAGAGAGAAGAACGGGAGGTGTAAATGCCCCTTCTTGCAAAATGATCACCTCTTGGATCATCCTCCCAGACCTTGCAAAGATACCCAGAGTCTCCCCCTTCCTCCTGAGCCCAGTGCCTGGCTGTCTGAGAGAGAATAAGCCACGTGTGAGCCCTGCAGGGCAGCCCTGCCCAGGGTTGTCCACAGATGCCTCTGTGAGCCTGACCTCCTCTGCCCCAGGCTCAGCCGGCCTTTTTCAGAAATGACCAGACTCTCCTGGGCAGCTCACGCCTAGGAAAGGCAGCACCACCTCCCACACTGGTCAGAATTCTGAGTTTTCTTGGAAGCATTTGATGATGATTTTTCAAAAACCTTATTCTATTTCTTTTCCAAAAACAGCCCATAAAATAGTCTTGCAGCCAAAGGAATTGCATCTTGTTTGGGCACTGTCCAAACACAGGCAAGCTGGTGGAGAGGTTTTTTTTTTTTTCCTGTCTGCCTCATGCTTTAAGAAAAGTACTTCAAGGATATGGCAACATGGTCTTCTGTCCTCAACTTTTAGGGGAGTTATTTTGCTGTGTTGTTTTGTTTTTCAAGTGTGTCATTTAGTGATCTCCAGGTTTCTGAATCTTGGGAATATCCCAGTTTAACTTCCTCACCGTCTTTCCCCTAAGACTCCCTAGAGGAGTCATTCTCTTTTCAATGGAATTGGGCAAGGAATTGTGGGGCGTTGAGAGCCCCACTCATCTAGGCTGAGGGAGCCTGCATGGGTCTCTGACCTGGGCCCCATTAGATCTACAACTGCAAACCTTTTGGGGGTGAGACAGGAGAAAGGGAGGCTGTCTTCTGCTCCAGAGGAAAGTTGCAATACTGGGCAGCTCTGGAAGCAACTTGGGAAGCCGTCCTCACCTAATATTAGCTGCCCTAGCGGAGGTGAGCCCGGCCAAGCATATCACACACATGAGAACAACCTCAGCCCAAATCAGCACAGGGATCAAAGGCTCACATCCCAGAGCTGCTGGGAGGTGTCCTGGGCTGGACTCCCCTAGAAGCCGACCCAGAGACAATGAATCCAGTGAAAGCAGTTTGTCTGGGAGGTGATTTCAGGAAGCCCTGGGAAAGGTGCAGAGGAACGAGACAGGGCAGAGGCGGCTGGGACAGACCTTTGCCTTAATATCGGGAAGATTGAGCTTTTAGTTTGTTCTGGGGAGATCTTCATTCTCTAAAATGCAACTACCTGCTTTATTCCATTTAATCAGGGGTCCTCAAACTTTTTAAACAGGGGGCCTGTTCACTGTCCCTCAGACCATTAGAGGGCCGGACTGCAGGCTCTGGGACAAGTCGGCTGCTAAGCAGGACAGGCAGTGGCAGCAAAAACACCCGGCAGACAGGATGAATATTCTAGGCGGGGCCGCATGTGGCCTGCGGGCTGTAGTTTGAGGACGCCTGCATTAAATGAGCCATCTTTGAGAAGTTTCTACACTGTGACATCCAGCACACAACACAACAAGGCTGTGCCCTCAGGAATAATCACTAAATCCCAGTCTTAATTAGGGATTGAGGCAAATGAAGGGTGAGAAGTGTCAAGTGGCTCCTAGGAGCGTCATGGACTCAGGGACTGGGATTGTTATAGGTCAGGGGTTCTCAGACTTGGCTGCACCTGGGGCTCATCTGGGGCCTGTTGGAAACTCCTGCTGCCAGGTCCCACCCAGACCAATTACATTAGGTTCTCTGGGATGGGGACTGGGCATCAGATGTTTCAAAAGCTCCCCAGGTAATTCAAATGTACAGAGAAAGTGAGAAACATCTTTTTAGGCTAATGTATCTTCCCCAAGTAATACTTTGTGCTTCAAAGTAAAATAATGAAGAAGGCTCCTATAATGTAGAGACTTTGTATGATTTCTAATAATACAAATTTTTCTTCTCTAAGGGTATTTTGTACATATTGTTCTCAGAAGGGGAGGGATTCCATGTCTTCTGTTCAGGCACAGGAAATAATTTGGTTTGTCTGTCCATCTCTCCATGTCTGCGTAGAATCTCTTCTGCGTGCTCCCCGCTCTCCACACCTCTAGATCCACTCCCCGTCCTGTTCTGTGTCTTTCAAGGTTAACGTGTATGGACCATCCTGGGGCTCCACTGCCCTTGACTTCTGGCTGCTTCTGACCAACACAGAGTCCTGGCAAGAGGAAAGAAAAAGCAGAGCTGGGTCAGGGCGTTGACTTGTGTGGTCCTTTTCCCGGGAGGTATCTTGGGCTGATGATGAAGATCCCTGCTTCTCCTAAGGTGGCCCACTCGAAACAGCTCCCTTCGCTCACAAGCTCTGCTCACTTCTCCCCGCCATCCCTTCTGGGTACTACTGTTCTGTTGCTCCTACTCAGGATCCTGGTCCCCCCGTGCTAGACCCCTTCTTTCTTTCCTCCTCATCTTCAGTCCCTTTGTATATCATTCCAACTGTGACATCTAACCCTATTAGGACCCCAACTATTGCAAGTGGAAAATAGGTGTTATTTGCCATAAACAGCAGGGATCCATAATCATAAAAGCGATAAACATAATATTATTTTTGATCAGACACTATTATTTTTGTCTTATTGCTAAAGTCTTTAGGGTTGTTTGTCTATGTAAATGGAGATGAGTGAGTGACCTAGAGGTGGTTAAAACCACAACAGCACCACGCTGAGACCCTACCCCAGGTAATTCAAATGGTTGAAAAGAAAAAAGAATATGAGTGAACGAGGGAGAGAATGGCTTTTTCAAGGTCATTTAATTCTATGTCCACATACTATAGTCCACCCTTGACCTCCGGTGGGAGGCAGTGCACCCTACTGCTTTAAAACATAGTCAGGATTTGTTTTAATCAGAGATGATAAGACACACCAACATGGGAATGACTGCAGGAAGATGTTTTACTCACAGGTCTCTAAACAAGAGGTGCACTAAGCTAGGAGGCAGAGGGAAGGAGAAAGAATGAGGGCAAGAATTTTTATTGTGGCTTTTGCAGGAAGCCATGGCAAGGTAGTGTAGACAGGCATGGGATTGGCAAGCCTGAATAATTTCCGCAGGCTCTGGAGGACAGGGGCTGTCTCTAGTTGTCTGTTCCATGGCCCTGGGGTGATGAGGGTAGGAGAGTAGCATGTGAGAGGCTGGTAGAGGGGGTAGTTGGGGTGTGGGCTTCAGATTGGTTGTGGGTGAATCCTTTATTATCTCTTGAAGTTGGCTAGCCCTGAGAAGGACATTTCTTCCAGGATCAGTAAGGCAAAACATCAGAAAATACAGAAAATAAAGAGGCACAATTCACACACCAACTTCTCAGCAACCGAAGTGCAAGGGGAGGGGAAGGTGACCTTCCCCCAGGCCCAGCTAGAGATCTATTGAGTTCCATTTATTTTAAAAGAGTTCATGGGGCTGCTAACAGCCCTAATGGCTCCCAACAGCCCTAATGGCTCCCCAGGTGACACTTGCTACCCAGAGTTCAGAACCAGGCAAAGGTTGGTGAAAGGGTAAGAGAGGAAATCAAGAGGGTGGTGTCAGGCAGAGACAGGACAGAAAAAAATGGACAGCATTTGTCCAGTAAGATAGACAGGTGATCGAGACTAGGGAGCCAGGTGACAATCACTGATGGGCAAGCCCTGCCAGGACCCGATGATCCTGAGTTTCCTGCTGTTTGAGAACACCTGGGATTGACAGCATCCAGGGAAGAAGGAGAGAAAGGGGTAAGAGAAGAACCCAGGGCTGATTTACAGTCTACAGTCTCACTGTTTAAGTGGAAACACTGGAACCCAGAGAAAGTCAAGGACTCAGTCACGGTCACACAATGAGGGTAGGGCAGAGCAGGGTCTAGAATTCAGGTTTTGTAATGACAGAGGCACCCTAGAGGGCCCCACCACACCCCCTTTGGTACACATAGTTGGACCCCTGTGGTAGGGCCCTCCTGGATTTCTAGCTTCCCCTGGGAACATGAAATGAGAGGACACCCTCATGTCCATTTTGGCTTTCCTGATACACATCTCATCACCTTGGAGTCAATGGTGGAGGCTTTTTCTGATCTTGGCCATTCTGGGCTCCACACAAACTCAGGTCCAATCTACTCTCTGATGTTGTCATGTATCATAGCTAACATGGGGGTCTGTATTAAAGTGTACACAACTTTGAATCCTCATGTTTGTCATCTACTCCTCTTCAAAAGCAGGCATTGTTACAATTTATTTTTATTTTACAGATATAGACATTGAGGCCCATTTTCCAGACAGTTCCAAAAGGGAGAACGGTGGAGTAAAGAACCCTTCCCAGACAATGGGGTCCAATACGCATATTTGAGTTGTTTCCATATTACCAACTTCCTTTAATCAAACTCTCTGTGTTCTCCTTTACAGGGCACTAATTTCATTCATGAGGGCTCCATCCTCATGACTCTGTTATTTCCCAAAGGGCCCCATCTCCTAGTACTATCACCTGGTAGTTTAGGATTTCCATATATGAGTTTCAGGGGTACACAAATATTCAGACCACAGCAGAATCCCTTACCCTTCATGGACTTTTGCCATGCTTTCAACTCTTAGTACTTATTAGAACATCTATGCTGCCCTGGACTTGATCTCATCACAGAAACACAGCATTTCATGTTTACAAGGATGGAGCTGGAACACCTTCTTCTTAGTAAAGTATCTCAAGAATGGAAGAAAAAGTATCCAATGTACTTAGTACTATTATGAAACCAATATATAATCACCTACACTTTCATACAAAAGATAAAACACAACTATAGCCCAGAATGAAGGAGGAAGTGAGGGGAGGGGACGAGGGAGGCTGGGTGAAGGGAGGGTAATTGGTGGGAATTCACCTATGGTGCATATTGAAAGGGTCTATATCAAATCTATTAAGAGTATAAATGTCTTAACATAATAATTAAGTAAGTCAGGTGAAAGCTATGTTAACCCATTTGATGTAAGCATTCCAAATTATATATAAAATCAGCACATTGTACCCCATAAATGCATTAATGTACACAGTTATGATTTAATAAAAAAATTAAGAGAAAAAAACACAGTAGATAATTTCATACTAAAGTGTTAGTGACTGGCATATTGAGAATTCCTCTCTTCTTTACTTGAATTTTAAGTACAATTTTATCCTTTTATATATAAGAGGCTATCCACTTAATTTGATGCTAGAAATTCCCTGTGAATTGTAGAGACATTTAGGGCCAAGTGGTCTTTCTAAGGACCTTCTAAACCAGTTTGGATTGGTGGCCTGGGAGTCAGAGAGCCCTGGCTCTTATCCCAGCTCTACCAATTAACATTCCTTATGGCTTTGGCAGTGCCACTGCCTCTCTTGGGCCTCTATTCTAGTCCAAGGCCCTCATTTTGTAGATGAGAATATACAGTTTTTTTCAAAGTATGGTATTCTATAACACAGTATCACAAACAATAGAAATTTATTTTCTCATGATTCTGGAGGCTGGAAGTCTGAGATCAAGGTGTTGGTGAGGGTGATTCCTTGGATTATAGATGATCCTATTTGATCACCCTAATTACTCCATTTAATTTTATTACCTCTTTAAAGACCCCACCTTTGAATATAGTCACATTTTGAGATACTAAAGGTGAGAACTTAAAAATGTGATGTTTTGAGAAAACACAAATCAGCCCATAACGCATGGTATTAACATAAAGATAGACATTTGTTTAAAAAAATAACGTAAAAAGCCAATCAAATTAGAGAAGGAAAATCTTTAGTAAAGCATACTATGTAAGTATAGCAAGCTTATGAAAATGGTAGACAAATGGGGATTTCTCCTATCTATTGGTGTATAAAAAGCTACCCCAAAATTTAGTGGCTGAAAACAACCATTTTAGTTTAGTTTGTCCCTGGTTTTAGGGGACAGCAATTCAGGAAGGGCTCAGCCGGATGGTTTTCTTTGATTCACTTTGGGGTCCACTGGGGCAGCAGGATTCACTTCCAAGATGGCTTTTTCACTGACATGTCTGGAATCTTGGCACCTTTTTGACCTTCATCACTCTCCATATGGTGCCTTATTTTCCAGGGCCTCTCCACACAGCCAGGGCTTCCTCACAGCATGGTGGCATCAAGTTGTAGGATTTCATACAAAGACACTGACATGTAGCAAATGTTCAGGAGACTCAGATGGGAAAATTCAAAGCCTTTATGACTGAGCTTGGCTGTCCCAGTTTATAATTTCTGCCATACATTCTACTTGTCAAATGAGGAACTATAGCCAGTCCAGATTCCAGGGGAAGAAAATGAAACTTCACCTCCCAATGGGAGAACTAGCCATCTTGAAGCCAGTGCACTGGTTGGTTGCACACTCTCTGAAGTCCCTTCTAGAGCTCATGTGCTTGATTCTGTGTCTCTGTGTGCGATAAACCTTACCATCATTTACATTCAGACTTACACACTGGTGCCTTTGGTGTAGCCCCAATATTTAGGTAGAACACCCCTGGTGGGTAGAGTTGAAGGCTAAAACTTCCACCCAAGGTCTCCTATCTGCCCCCCACTAAGGAGAATCTTCCAAGCCTTTGGTGAAACAACAGGGAACTGAACTATCTCCTGTGAGACACCTACTCTTACCTCGTGCAGCCAGGAGTGCAAATTTAGATCTCTGAGGCCAGGAGTGCAAATTTAGATCTCCGAGCCACTCAGGCAGAAAAATGGCCCTGGAATCAGGGAAGCAGAAACAGCTGCCATGAAAGGGCTGTAGAGTGAGGACTCAGAAGCTTGAGTGTGCTGCAGCCTGGGGTGCGGGGGAGCACGGCCACCCCATGGGCTTCAGAGACCTCTGGGAACCTCTTTCCAGCAAATGTTACTCACTTGCAGCCTATCCCTGTGCCTAATAGTCCTCCTTCGGAAACATCTTAAAGAAGAAATGGAATGCAGTCGAAGAGCAGTTGACTTGGCATCACAAGATTTGGGTTCGCTCCCTTGCTCTGGCTTAGCCTTCCAGTGTCATTATTTGATCCTTCTGGGGAACAATGATGATGCTGATACCTGGTAGGCAGGTGCTTATTAGAATTCGTGTGTCCTGGGTGCTTTACACATATTCATGTCCTCATAACATACCATTTTACCATTGAAGAATCTGAAATACTCAAATCCAAGGATTGATTTGTGTGTGTCTGTATGTGACAGAGAGAATGAGAGAGAGAGAGAGGAGAGGGAAGAAGGGAAAAGGGAGAGAGACAGACTGACTATCTGGAAGGAACTTGCTTTCTGGCTAATCTTGAACAAATGTCCTTCAATTTATTTCTCTTTCTAGGGAGCAGGAAGAGTATGGGGAGCAGGAAGGGTCTGGGGCTTAAGAAGGAGGAAGAGTGCTCTGGAGTCAGGGTTTCTCAGGAGGTGATATAAAGAAAGTGTAGATCAAAAAACTGAGAGTTTGGGTCCCAGTTTTGGCCATTACTGTGTGGGTTTTGGATGAGCCCCTAAGCTAAGTGGGCCTCTATTTTATTACCAGGAAAATGGGGACCATAATAGCACTTTCCTTATAGGGCTGAGAATCTGATTTCAATTATGTAGAGCCCTACACAGAGTGTCTTACGAGCAGTAAGTGCTGTAAATGTTCTTTTTGTGAAGTATCTGGCTCAATCTATAACATGTAGATGAATTTCTGGATGCCCCTGAACAACCCCACCCCTGGCTCCAAGCAGTCAAAAAGCTGTCAGTTTACAACAAATGTCAGTGGGGTGGGGGACGCAGAGAATTACAGCTGTATGTCTTAGGGTGTCTGGGCCAGTGACCTGGAGCCCTCTGAGGGTCTCGTCGATATCACCCTTTGTTTATGCAGAACTCGGAAAGCATCTCAAATCTGGGACTAGATGTCAGGGGGAAAATTGTTGAGAGAGAGTTTGGGAAGGGGGCAGGACCAGAACTCCCCAGAACTTCTCAGATTATGCCAGCCCCCCAGTGGTCTAAGGGAATGTCTCCATTCCAGATAGATCTTTTTACATTTAGGGCATGGTTCTAATATCAAGACACAGGGCAGTGGTGGCCTTGTGGGAGGGACGCAGGCCGAGGATGCAGAAAGACCTGTGGTCAAATCCCTATTTTGCCACTAGGCAGCTGTGTGACCTCAGGTGCATTACTTCCCCTTCTGAGCCTCAGTTTCTTCCCTGTTAAGATGGGGAAAGGAGGTGCCCAAGGTCCCACAAATAGTGTCTATTTGTAAGCTAGGGTTAGGACCAGGCTTCTAACACTAATGTACAACCTTCACCCACAGCTCACATATCTCCTAGGAAATACTGATGTCAAGTATTCCTGACAAAAGAGATGGCAGGCTAGGGTAACTGAAAGCTTATCTAAGATCTGAAGAAATGATTATTCTTTTTTGAGGGAGGAAGATGCTGAAATCAGTGAGACTTGCTGGCCCCTAGCCCAGGAAGGGCTGGATTTCCTCAAACACCTGCTGAGCAGACCTATCAAGTGTTAGGTAGTGGGACATGACACTTGCCCACTGTGGGGGGGTACTCTAAGATTCATAGGAGTGTTCATCTTAGGTATTTTCAAACTCCTTCAAATTTCACCTGACCACATCCTCTACAACCCATATTCCCTCCTGTCCCTAGGGACAGGCTTAGAGGAGGGACTGGTCCCTGGCTTACAGTGTCATTTTTTATTTTTAACATACAGTGTAATTTTTCCAACCTCCTCCCCACCTCATGGTAGGTAGGATTCAAGAAGCAAGATATGTCCCATTTAACAGAAAGCAAGATGGAGGCATTTGTGCCTGTAAAATTAAAATCCTGGTCATCTTGCCAGCCACTGACCCAGAGCAGAGAACTGACCACAACCCTTCGAAGATATCCTCAGACTGCCCTTCCCTCCCAAGTCTCCACTTTCAGATAGCTGCAGCTCAGGAAAAGACCTTGGGAACAGGAGTCAGGTGGGGCCAGCCCCTTGCCCATTACCACATGGGTAGTACCAACAGTCCCACCTGCCTCAGAAGGGAAGGTTTGACTTGAGCCATTTCAAGCAATCCCCACTAGAAGAGCTTTCTGCATGTACGCCAACTTCTAGAATATTTTATAAATGTGAATGTTGTGTCTAGTGATGGGACACCATTGAGTCATTTAGATGGGGAAACTGAGGACCTTCAGGAGGGAAGCTTTCTTTCGCAACAGTTTGATAAAATACATTAAAATCTTTTTCTTAATAATGATCTCCAGAGGAAAAATAAAGCATTTTTGTTTATCAAATTCAGAAAATACAAATAAGACCAAGAATATCAAATATCGCCTTTAACTGATCTTGCCAATCAAGTATAACCATGTGATATTACTTTACTACATGACCCTGAAAGGATATAAAATATAGATTTTTTAAAATAAAAAGATGGATCATGTATTAGGATTGTTTCTAGTCTTCTCTGCTTCAAGCTGAACATTTTCTTTCCAAAGAACTTAATGTTCTGTGACATTGCCTTAAATGGCCTCTCGTGTATATATTAATTATATTATTATGTACATGAGTCCATTTAACAATCTCTTGTTGTTGGATATTTGTGTTTTAATATTTTAATCTTCTTAGTGACGCTGAGATGAAATAAATCAGCTTCTTTCTTGGGAGGCTTCCTTTCTCTTCCCACAGGAAGAAAACATCCTTCCTGCCAGTCTCCCCTCCCTTTCCCTGACAGACCATCTCCTGCTAGTCCCACTTCTGTCTGAATTGTTTTCAGGTGAGACAAAGTTATGCCACAAGGGGTCTCCCATGCTCTTTGAGTGGAGTAATCATCTACCAGCCTAGAGGGAGATTTGGAGCTAAAAAAACTCTGCTTTGCACCCCAGCTCGGCCACTTGCTCTCCCCCACGACCGCAAGCAAGTGACTGGTTCTCTCTGTGCCTCAGTGTTCCCATCTGAGAATTGGGGAGAGCCATCATTTACCCATACTAATGTTTGTAGTAATCTTACAAGAAAAGCACTTAGCACCATGCCTGGCACGTGGTGGGTACCCGACATGTAACGGCTCTTCATGTATTGTCAATTCTATCCCAGCTCTCTTCCTTCCTGAGAAACGGGGTTTACAATAGTGCCCAGTTCATGGGGGTGTGGAGAGGATTAGAGACTGCACAGGTAAAGCAGCTCGCCAATAGTTTCAGTTGATTGAATTTTTACTTTTAAACAATAACATTTGTTCCTTTTGTTACTGCAAGGTCTTGGTCCACTGATGCCTCTATTTTAAAGACGATGGTGAGAGATAAATTGGGCTAAACCTTTGACAGGAGGTCAGAAGGAACAGTGATTTTTATTTGGGCCTAGAAATTGATGTCTCCATTCTCACCCCAACCTCGGCACCCTGCCTGAAGTCATTAGCTGAGAAAGTCCTAACTGGGCTGCCCTGTTGCATAAGTCCAAGAGCAGCTATTCTTGTAGACTCCCTAGAGTTCATGGCACCTGTCACAGCTCTGTGGAAAGATGGCCCAGCCCTGTGCCCAGTTTCTGAAGACCAGGCACCAACCTCTGCAATACAGACTCCCCCCTTTCAACAGTGCTAGTCTCACCATCTTATTGGAGAAATTCATCTAAGTGGTTCCTAATTTTGCAGGGACACTTCTCATCTGACATCAGCCTTGCAAAGAGTAGCAACAGGGTGAAATTTTTCCAGCCTTCTTGTCAATCATGGTAGCCATCACGGGAGACTTAATTATTATCTGTGGAGCTGGGATTTAGAACCAGATCTAGTCTGAGTTCATCCCCAGAGCTCTTATCTACTTTGAAAGACAAATTACTGACAAGAGTCAGTGCTTAAAAAATACTCTCTTCATATGTATTTGCATACACACACATTTATACATGAGAGTATATGTAGGAAAGAGGACACATATGAGTAAGAACATAGGTGAGGGGCTAGCTAAGGCCATATATGAACACATTCACACCCATACATACGCAATCTCCTCGTATTTCATTTAGTTCTTTTAATGAGAGGAAATTGAGAAGTAAGCAAGTAGGGAAGCCCTTTCGTGAATGGAACCCCAACGTCCTATGATCCCCCAAAATATGCTTTGTGGCGTCAGCAATTAACAAAAGGGAAATGAGAAAAATACCAGAAAAGGCCATGATTTAATAGTGAAAGAATGAAGCTGTAGTGGTCCTAACCAGCCTCGGGCCAAAAAGGAAAATGAAAAATCTACACAGAGCAAGTAAGTTTGTTTGTTTTTTTTGTTTTTTGAGAGACAGAGTCTCGAGTTGTTGCCCTGGGTGGAGTGCCGTGGCGTCACAGCTCGCAGCAACCTTCAACTCTTGGGCTTAAGTGATTCTTTTGCCTCAGCCTCCCAAGTAGCTGGGACTACAGGTGCCTGACACAATGCCCAGCTTTTTGTGTTGCAGTTGTCATTGTTGTTTTGGCTGGCCTGGATTCGAACTCACCAGCCTCGGTGTATGTGGCCGGCACCCTACCCACCGAGCTATGGGCACCACCCTGCAAGCAAGCCTTTTGAAGTATTTTTTTTTTTTGCTTTTATGTTTGCTAATCGAGATAGAATTTTATGTAACTGTAAGGTACTATGTGATATTTCCGCGCATGTGTTACATTGTATAATTAGCATACTTGTCTCAAACATTGTGTTGGAAACATTCTCTAGCTGTTTAAAAATGTACAATAAATTAATTATAGCCACTGTACAGTGCTAGAGAACTAGAACTTGCTTCTCTTATCTAGCTGTGCCTTTGTATCTATTAAACCACCTCTGGCTATGCCCACCCATCCCCTACTGCCCAGCTTCTAGAAACCACTGTTCTATGAGATCAACTCTTTTTTTTTTTTAGCGTCTGCACGTAAGTGAGTACATGTGGTCTTTGTCTTTCTATATGTATAATCTTTTATCCTCTCCACAGCCCTGTGAGGAAGATGCTGTTAATATCACACACATTTCACAGATGAGCAAACTAAGGTCCAGAGACAACAGGTGACTTGCTTCTGAGTCCACACTGAGTGTAAGCGCTGCTGTGAGCTGGGTGCATGGCAAGCTGTTATCACAGAGGGGGGAACTCAAAAGGAACCCCAAATAGACAGCCAAGTGGGGGTCCTCCAGGCGGATGCTTTTTAACTGCTCTTCTTCAGGGTGGGGGGGCAGAACTGGGTTATCTCACCATGGCCTTTCAACCTCTCCAAGAGCCGGGGTCAGGGCTAGGGCAGCAGGCCTGCTGAGAGCTAGTGTGCTGAGCAGTGTGGGCTGTGTCAATGTGAGATGTCCCAGGAGGACTCTGGCTGGGAAGGGCTTGGGGAGGAGTCTCGGGAGGGGAGAGATTGGGGGGGGGGACATGATGCCTTGTGATCCATAATGCCTGCCCTCTGCCCTCCAGGCTAATGCTACCCTCACCCCCAGTTCAGCAAGCAGCTTCTCCAGGTTTAATACTTAATGGTGTAACTTTGAAAATAGCTATAAAGGTATGTCTTTAAGGAAAAACAAAAAGTATAGAGGGTTATACCATCCTAAGCTGACCAATAGTCGCCATTTGATGTATCGTTAGAACCACATTTTTTCAATACATGTGAGGTCTGACAAATTCCTGAACTCATCCTAGAAAAAGTGTTACATACCTCATTGGTGAATATCCCCACAGTTATGTTTGAAGTATGCCCCTTGGGGAGCTATGCACCAATGCCAGTGCCTAATCCACCCTTCCAAGCCATTCTAGAATTTTTCTGAAATGCCCATCAGAGCTGCTGTTGTATCACCCTTTATGTCCTGATTGTTATCAAAATGTCTTTCAATATTTCCTTCAACTCTGAATAAAGAAAAAAGTCACTGGGGGCCAGATCAGGTGAGCAGGAAGGATGTTCCAACACGGTTACTTGTTTACTGGCCAAAAAGCTCCATCACAGACTGTGCTGTGTGAGCTGGTGCATTGCTATAAAGCACACAAATGGCAGCTCCTCTTGGTTGCTGATTTAGGGTTCTTTCAGAATCCCCCGTGATAACAGCTTACCATTATCACTTTTGCACACACCTTTCTCATGCCAAGATTGTCAGTGAAGATTTTCCTGATTCTCTTTTGGTGTTTACTTGGTCTGCTGTGCTTCTCACAGTCAGTGGCAACTTTTGGTGCACACTTTGATGAATTTTCTCAATGTTTACTGGCTGCTCTGACCTCTCTTCAACAGTGACGCTTTCTCTACCATCAGAAAAACGTTTAATCCATTTGTACACTGTCTATTTATTCATGGAATTATCCCCATAAACTTGGACTAACGTGTTTATGTTCTGAAGTCAACACCCTGATATCACCTTCACTCTTGCCAAGTTTAACAAGAAATTTAATGTTTGTTTGCTGCTCTAATTCAAGCTCTGCCATTCTGGTGATGGCACAAAACACACAATAATAATGAATACAACTCAGCAAGACACCACCACACACCAACATGAACACAGCTGAGACCCTGGTAAACCAAGGTTATGAGACCTTACCGAGTTGTTTGTATGGTGCTGACAATATAAGCACAGGTGGCAAGTTCACAAACTTGTCATATTTCATACACAAACACACACAGGATTCTCCTCAATTTGCAAATATGGGATTGCACTACATAGGTAGTCTGCAATGCGCATGTGTCACTGTGACATCTTGGATATGGTTTCAAGGTGAAAGCCATGGGTCCATCCCATTCTCTTTAACAGCTGCCTGATACTCCACACATGGACACAGCATTGTCACCATCACACAGTCACTTCCTTATGGAGCGACAGCAGATGTTATATTAATAAGATGCGCTACAGTCAACACCCTTGTCTGTGTTCTTTGAGTATTTACTACTACCTCTAGCAGAGCTAGAGCTCTGGAAATCCATGCAATTTTGGCACTTAAGTAGATTTTGTAAGATTGCTTCCCAAAAAGGCTCTAGCAACTCACGCTTCCTCCAACAGTCCACGGAGGTGCCTGTGTCTACACAGCTAGCATAAGGGTTAGTGTGAGAGAGAAGGAAGAAGGCAGGGAGGAGAGAGAAGAGACAGATGATGAAAGGGAGAAAGGGAAGGAACGAGGAGGCAAGAGTAACAAGGGTCGGCAAATCTGGTAGGTAAAAACTGCCAGCTCTTCTTTTTATGCTTAAGGCTTCTACATAATATGCTATTGGAGGAAAAGGTCCTTTTGTCATGTTTGAAAGGGAAAATGAAATAAAATTCTAGGCAGGCTGCTACTTCATTTTGCAATGGGGGAGACTGAGGACCCCTAAGGGAAATGCCTGGCTCTGGGCCTGGCAGGTGGAACAGTTGCAATAAATGTGAGGTCACAAGGGACACATAAGGTGCCTGGGATGAAGGGACTGAAGCAACCCAAGGGATATTGGACTTGCTCTGTCCTCATTCCCAGAGAGCTAGAAGTACCTGGGACTCTGTCTTCTGGGTGGCCCTCAGGTGATGACTGGTGGGCACTGCAGAAGCCCGGGTCCCTCACTTAGAGTGGAGACAAGTTCAGAGGCTCACCCTGCACCTGCAGGGTCAGGCTGACTGTGGGAGTCACCTGGAATTTGACCCTTGCTAGGCTGCTTCCCCTTCCCCCGTTCCTCCTGGGGACAACCCAGTATTGAGTCTCTAGCACACAACTCCTCACCTCAGATCTTCTGGGAGAACTTGAGGGCTAAATCGTACTGTCAAGAAGCACTTACCTACGGGAAAAGTCTTCATTCAGCAGTCATCCAACAAAGAAACCAAGGGAACTCTGCCCTCCTCCATACACGGCAGGGAAGGCAGAGTCAGCTTCCTGAGGGGTTTTCCAGTGCAATGCATCCTGATTCTCATCCTCCCCAGTGTAAGAATGTAGCCTGGGAAAAGATTTACCCCTGACTAGCCGCATAATCTCATACAACTTCCCTAACTCCAGTTTTCTCACTTACAAACTAGAACAACAGTACCTCTGTCCTAGGGTAATGAGGATGAAAGAAGATAAAGCTTTTTGTGCCTGTGTGCATGGTGCTTGCTTTAGTGGACAACATAGGGTCAGATCATTGTCCCCTGATACTGCCCATAAAATCTTCAACCCTGAGTATCCAGTTTTCCCCTCTATGAGTGGTACCAATTATTGTCACAAAGATTACATGGCGGGTCCTCACATGGAGTAGGTGCCCAGCATGTCACACCCCATAAACCAACTCAGGATCACAACTGGAATGGGAGGACACCCTAGAGATGTACTAGCTGTTGGACCAGAACAACACACAATTTGTGTGCAAAAAATTCGGCAGGGACATCATTATACAATGTATTGAATTATGTATTTACAGAGAAATACAAAAAATGCAAAAGCCCACCCCCACACACACAAATTACCATGGTAAATAGTTTAGGTAACTCTCCAGTCTTTTTTAAAATGTGTTTTCATATTTTTCCAATTACGCTTATTTCAATTTTATTTAATTATATTTATCTCAATGCATTTCTGTATTTCAAATATAAATGTACACTGAGATAGCCTCGGAGGTATGGTTTTAGAAGAGAATCATTTTCTACATGTTTTAAAATTATTTTTTATGTAATGGACCTCAGAACAGGGCGGAATGCTTTGAGCATCAATCTGGCTCCGTTCACATACTCAGCCTGAGGAATCCCTTTCGTAGTCTTTCAACCACTTCTTTCTCGATGGACACCTTGGCGACCACCAGCATCCCTGTTACAAACCATTCCGCACACAAATGTCTTTTTGCTCATCTTCGTGCATCTGTAGAAGCTTTTCTAGGAGATGCACCTGTTGACTTCTCAAAAAGACAGGTGCACAAAACCTCAAGTGTATCTGACTCACTGCAGCAAAGAGTCATCCCCCTGTGACAGTTTTAAAGTGGTCTCAAAATAAGGAATGGGGCAGGGTATTTGAGAGGTTTAAGGCTTGGGCTAGTTGATTTTAGAATGGTCTCCAACTCGATGAGCAAGTTTTTAGTTTTGATAAGTTGTTATAACTTCATCTTCTAACACCAAATATTCTATCTTGAAAAAAGCAGCTAAGTTAGTTTTGCCTGATTTCAGTATTTCACATAGGGACAGAAATTGAGTTGAATTTTTAAGTCAAAAGTCGTAACTTCAGAATTTCAAGCATCTGGCAATAAAAAGGAAAACAGCTTTTAATTTTGTTTTAAAATTTTTTAGACAACCACTCTTACCAGTCGTACCTGGGCAGGCCAATCCCATCAACCATATGCCAGGGCTTAGCAACACAAGAGTTGGCAGAAGATTTAAAACAATGTTGGTGATAAAATAATTCCTTCCTGTTATTGCAGATGCTCCACTAATGTGCCCCCATGATATAATGGTGCTTCGCAGTTAGACTTTCACCCACAGGATAAGAGGCTATTTTTTATTAAAAGCTTTTATAATTTTAAAATAATTTTATCTGTCCCAAAGACAGCAAAGAGTTTCCATAATGCTAACACCTTCCAGTACCACAGAACTATCAAAACTAAGAAACCAACCTTCGTACACTATTATTAACTCTGGACTTCACTCAGATTTTTTACTCTTATGGCTTTTCGTCCTATTCCAAGATCACATTGTGTTTGGTCACTGTGTCCCTTAGTTATTTCCTCCCATCTTCTCTGTCCAAAGTTTGTCTTTCCTCATTGCTTCACAACCTTGATAGTTCAGAGGCATACTGGTCAGGTGTTTTGGATAATATTCCTAGCTCCGTTGAGGATAGTCTGATGTTCTCCTCATGAGACTGGAGTGATGGGTTGCCAGGAAGATAACCATGGAGATGAAGCACCTTTCTCACCTCACCGGCCTCCTGCCCAAACAGGTGGTATTAACCTTGATCTCCTCGCCAATGTTGGCCACCAGATTGCTCCACTGCAAGGCTACCATTTGCTTCCTTTTCATATTCATTTTCGGGAGGTGGGGAGAAGAGAGATTAAGTGCCATCTCCTGGATGAGGATATAGTAACCTATTTGGGTTTCTTCTGTAATGGTTTGTCCTTTTGTCCACCAATTTTGTAAAAAGAGGATTTCTCATTTGCACTGAAGTTCCAAGGTGGACTGTGACATCCCTGATGACTTGAAGAGTCACCCTGCACTCTAACTTCATTCAAGCTGTATGTGAGTTACCGCCACAATTTCTCAAGTAAGATCCTCAGTATCAGCTAGGGTGCTTCTCTCTGAGACCCCTGAAATCCTCTTCTGGGTCTGGTATCAGAGGGGGAATTGGGTGTTGTCTTATATGTGACTTCTCAAGTAGTGGCCCCCAGACTAGCACAGTACTATCACTTAGAAGCTCATTAGAGATTTAGACTTTCAGGCCACATCTGGACCTCCTGAATCAGACCCCATGGTTTAACAAGATCCTTGGTGACTTGTGTGCATGTCCAGTTTTAGAAGTACTATCTTAGAGCTTCAGAGTCACCAGGACCAGAGATGGGAAGACGATCAGCTCCAAGCAGGGTGCTCTCTTCTCTGCTGATGGGGTACCTGCCTTGGTTTACTCTCCTGCATTCCTGAAGTTGGAAGGGCTGAGGAGGGTCATAGAGGAGGGGAGGAGAAGCAGACTGCCCCAAGATGGATCTGGGGCTGGAGTGGGAATTAAATGAGAGTGGTTGGGTGAGAGGGGGATCTATAAGTCAGATCTGATGGATGAGCATGGTGCCTGGGAAGGCCCTGGGGAGTGGGAGGAGCATAGGGATGGAGTGATGGATGGACTGAGGTGAACAGGCTGGACAGTTGCATGGAGCAAAGGGCTCCGGGCTCACGAGTCTGCTGTGGGTGGCAGCAGAGCCCCAGAGCCCTGAGAAGGAATTTCTTTGTGGCAGCACTTACAAAGCTTAGGCCTAACCCAGTCTCCTGTTCTCTTTTAAAAAATTTAAGTCTACCTTTCAGTAGCACCAAGTACATTTACGTGTTTTTTATCTATCACCGTTTAACTCTGGAACTGTTTTTGTCTTGCAAAACTAAAATTCTCTAGCCATTAAAAGCTAACTCCCCATTGCCCCTGCCTCCCAGCCACTGGCAGCACCATTCTGCATTCTCTCTGCTCTAGGTACCTCCTATGACTGGCATCCTATGGTATCTGGCCTTCCATGATCTCCTTCCTGCTTCATGCCTTCTGAAGTAGGTGGAGCAGGGTGTGTTACTCCCCTGATGGGTGTGAGGTGAGTGAAGCTGATGGGGGAACCATTTACCCTGGGTCTCACACCTGGTAAGTAGCACTTTCTTGGGTCTGCTGTGGGATGTTCTGACCCACCTATCCTCGCATCCCTTTTTCTCAATACTGTGTTGAAAAGAGTCTTGGACTGGGGAAGGACAGAACAGGGCTGAAGGGAACACAGATTTCTGTAATTAAGATCCAAACTCAGAGGAATGAATGACCATAGCTTCCAAATACCCCCAGCACCTGCCTTGGCACCTATCACAAGATGCTCAGCTGTTTGTTGACTGAATAAACTGGACTATTTTCTTCTGAATTTCAGCTATTGATGAGTATAAGGCAAGAATGAGAATCCACTAAAGGAAAGTTTGTAATAGAAATTCGCCTTCTGAGTTCACAGTGAAGCTGCTATTGTGGAAGACACCATTTTTGGACTTTTCTGGGTCTCCCGACCATGCTGCTGAGCATCCAGGGTGCTTCATGTGCCTGCACAAAATAGGTAACAGTTAAATGTGCCTTGTCTGTTCATATTTACCTTTTTAAATAAAACCTGTAAAGTGTAACTCTCCTAAAGGACACTATAACTTGGGGGCTTTCATGCTGTGTTCTGATCAAGACACTAGACATTTATTAACTGCCAACCACATACTTTAAAAAAATATCACATTTCTTGCTACTCCTGTCCTCCAAAAAGTTTATTTTACTAACAATGTTTTCCCATTAGACCAGGATTTGGCAAGTTTTTTCTGGGAAGGGCTAGATGGTGAATGCATGGCTCCCAAAGCCCAAAATAGCATCTACTGCAAATACCTCTGACATTACAATGTGAAAACAGCCACAACTAATATGCAAGTGAATGAGCATGAGTGGGTTCTAATAAATCTTCACACAAAAGGTGGTGGGCCACATGCTGTAGTGAATCATGTGAATTTTCCAGTCTTTGGAAGCATGAAACATTCAACTTTTGTTAACTAGTTTCTAAAATTTCTTGGTATGAATAGTCATTCATACAGGATTTTATGTTTGTCCTCAGGTCCATTCTCCATGTCTTTGAGAACTGATCAAATGGGTTCCTCTGGACTTCCAGGAGAGCTCTGCTAGTGGAAGGCCCAGCAAGATGCCAGAGGTAGGAGGTGAGAGGAGAGAGTTCAGGGCATTTAGCCCTGGTCCCCTTCTGCTGGCCAGTGGCTGTTCCTCTACTGTCAAACAGCTCTCCCCAAACAGGTCTCTTCTCCAGGTTCCAGGAACTATGCCCTTCCCCTCCCCCTTTAGGAGTAGAGTTTGATAGCCCCAGGGCATGTCACTTCCTTTTTGGGTTTCCCTGCTTGCTTCCTTTCCACACCTTTAAGGAGAGTTTAATGAAGGGGCTTCATTTAAATGTGCCCTGTTTCCCTGCTGGGAGTCAGACTGCTGGGGGAATTAAACAGAAAATCCAGGCTTAGCACTATGGCCTTTTCTTATACATTAGCTCCTCATCCCCACCTATGAGTTAACTGAGAGTCTCAGCTCTACAGTGGTCCCAGTGGCCCCTGCCTCCTGGTGTTCCTGCCCTTGTAAACCCTCCTTCCCTTCCTGAGTATGAGCAGGACCTGCGACTTGCTTCTAGCCAATAAAACATGGCAAAAAGAGGGGATGTCACTTCTGTGATTATGTTACAGAAAGACTGTCACATCCATCTCACTGGCAGACTCTCCCCTTTGTGGGTTTCATGTAGCAAGTTACCATGTTGAGGTGGCCCACTTGGCAAAGAACTGAGGGTGGCTCTAGCCCACAGCCAGCAAGGAGTTGAGGCGCTCAGTCTTACAACCTGTAGGAAATGGAGTCTTGCCAAAGATCACAGGAGCTTGGAAGTGGATCCTTCCACAGTTGAGCCTTCAGATAAGACCTTAGCCCTAGCAGATACCTTGACTGAAGCCACGTGAGACCCTGTGCCAGAGGTGACCTCTGACCCACATAGGCTATAAGAACAAAGGTATATGATGAGTTTGTGGTAATTTGTTAAGCAGTAACATACAGTATGGTAATTGCCTCTATTTTACAGATGAGAAAAATGCAGTTCCAAGACATATATCTAGGGGGCTGGCTAAGTGGAAGGTTTTGAGCCCAGGATTAACTGTTAGGCCCCTGAGCTCACTGCCCCTCCTGTATGTGCAGATTTCCCACTGTGGCTTGTCAGGTCTCCCTATCCTTGGTGAGTGACTTGTCTAAGCTCCTTCCTGGGGAGCAGCGGGGGCCAGGGTTTGTAAAACAGTGTACTGCTGTCAGCACTGACATTTGTCAGAGGAAGTGGCTGCTCTTGGGGCCCTCTACCCTCCCTACAGTGGACATTGCTCTTGAAAAGTGCTAAAGTACAAGCTTGTCAGGCCCAGCCTGGGGGAGGGGAGGACTGCACCAGAGCTCTGCAGGGAGAGAGACAAGGAGGCTGTCCTAACTACCTCTCTTCCTTTCTTTCAGTTCTTAAGACCCAGAGCTGTACTAGTGAGTTTGGGATGTGAGGTAAAGGGTGAGGATGCAGATAAAAACTCTCTCTAGAGTGAAGAGTACAATTGCACAATGCTGAGTGGAAGCCAAAGCATAGTGGAAGAACAGGGATGCAGTCTACTAACTGAAAGAGAATTAGAACAAGACTTTAGTGAGAAGCATGCCAATTGGAAATGGAGGCATATAAGTGGTTGGCTATCTGGCTAAGTATGAGAACATTTCCAGATCATGCCTCAAAATTCTGATTTATGTTGGCTTGTCAAAGATCAAATAACAGTAAGTAGCTGGGTTCATCTCTTGGTTCTCTATCCTGTTCCATACATCTACCTGTTTTTGTGCCAGTACCATGCTGTTTTGATCACTATTGATTTATAGTATAGTCTGAGGTCTGGTAGCGAGATTCCTCCTGCTTTGTTTTTATTTCTGAGTAATGTCTTGGCTATTTGAGGTTTTTTTCTGATTCCATATATGACAAAGTATTATTTTTTTGAGATCTTTAAAGTATGACAGTGGAGCTTTAATAGGGATTGCATTAAAATTGTATATTGCTTTGGGTAGTATGGACATTTTAACAATGTTGATTCTTCCCAGCCATGAGCATGGTATGGTTTTCCATTTGTTAACGTCTTCAGCTATTTCTTTTCTTAAGTTTCATAGTTCTCTTTATAGAGATTTTTCATGTCCTTTGTTAGGTAAACTCTCAAATATTTTATCTTCTTTGGCACTACTGTGTGTGAAATAGTTTTTGAGTATCCACTCACTAAATACATGAAGAGTAAGACTGTTTTTAGTAAAAACTGTAGTTCTTATCATCTTGTGGATAGAAATACACTCAGAAGCAAATAGTAACTTACACTACATATATGCCTTTATAATATTATAGTAGAAATTTGCAGAGAATGTAGTGATACACAGATCTTGGGGAATTAAAAAATTTTTTTCAAAAAGATATTAATATTTGAGTTGAGTCTTAAAAGCATGGGCTTCATTCCTCAATTGAGAAAGGACAGGTCAAGCTGAGAAGGAACAGCATTTAAGTCACAGAGCCTTCCAAACATATACTATCTTTGAGGAGCCAGGAGTTTGGTGTAAATGAACTTAGTTTATGTTGAGAGGGAAAAAATGAAGAGGACAGATGGCAAGAGATAAAATGGCAGATTGAGGTTTTTGGTATAATGGATTGGATAATATAAAACAATTGCTTAGTTTCTTGGTTCTTGTTTTCATTCTCATGAGCTTTTAGAACTTAAGGAATTATGCTTGGCACAGTGGCTCATGCCTGTAATCCTAGCACTCTAGGAGGCTGATGTGGGAGGATCATTTGAGCTCAGGAATTGGAGAACAGCCTGAGCAAGAGTAAGACCCCATTTCTCTTAAAAATAGAAACGTAAGCATGGTGTGATGGCAATGCACTGGTAGTTGCCCTCCTCCAGAGCCTGAGGCAGCAGGATCACTTGAGCCTAGGAGTTGGAGGTTACAGTGAGCTACAATGGTGCCCTTGCACTCTAGCCAGGGCAACTAAGCAATACTGTCTCAAAAAAAAAAAAAAACAAAAACCCACAAAAAACAACCCCCAGAACCCCCCACAAAACAACTTAAGGAATTGAAGTTCAGGGAAAGAGAAAAGGACTTAAGCACTTTGAATTAATTTATACCCACAAATCTTGGCAGATTACACCGTGGAATATTGAATTAACATGCTGATTTGAAGATCTTAAGAGAAACTTAGGAGAATAGAAGAGTTGCCCAAAATTAAAGAGAGAATAATGGTGTGGTTATAAGAAACTGAAGACAAGGGCAGTGCCTGTGGCTCAGTGAGTAGGGCACTGGCCCCATATGTTGAGGGTGACGGGTTCGAACCCAGGCCTGGCCAAACTGCAACAAAAAAAATAGCTGGGCATTGTGATGGGTGCCTGTAGTCCCAGCTACTTGGGAGACTGAGGCAAAAGAATCACCTAAGCCCAAGAGCTGGAGGTTGCTGTGAGCTGTGACACCACGGTACTCTACCGAGGGTGACAAAGTGAGACTCTGTCTCTAAAAAAGAAAAGGAAAGAAAAGAATTTCTGAGCTGTGTTCAAGCTCTGGAGTCTTCCTCCTGTGAATGAATTCTTCATCTACCTCTTGCCACATCATAATCTTAAGCAAATTACTTAACCTCCCTTGAGTTGTTTCCTTATCTGTAAAATGAGATGAACAAGAATGAATGGTACTTGTTTCAGTGAGATACTAAACCAGACAAATGTGTAAAACAGTGCAATGACTTTGTCACAGTACGTACTCAATAAATTTGTATTTATGGTCATGAAAGCTGGTATTTCAGCAGTTTGAAAAATCAGGAGGAACAACTTTTTTCAAGACCAGCTTACCGTCTTTAAAGCTCTGTTGACTACTTCTGAGTGTCTGGGAGAAAGGCCACTGCCAATCTCAGAGGAAAAGAGGCTTGATTCAGTCCATGGAGCCAGAAAGAAATGTCTATAAAACCCAAAGATGGGGCCTGCCCATTTTCTCTGGCACCTAACATTATTAGGGTAGATGGTCACTGGCCCCTAAATCTACAAGCATGGCATGAAGAATGGGGCTAAAGACACATCTCTTTTTTTATAATCTCTCTCTAATTCAGTATGCTTTGAAACAATGAAGGCAGTATGATAAGCATGGGGAAGAACCCTAGATTTTAAGTCAGAACACATTGGTACTTTTAACAATTTTTACCAATGTGGTCTTTGAACTTTGACACTTTTTACTAATGTGATCTTGACTTTTCTGTGCCCTGGGGTCCCTCATCTGTAAATGGGTATATAATACACATATTATTATTTCCTATGTGAACATTTCCTACAAATGAAATTATATATGATACAGTCTTTTGTTACTTTTGTCTTTGATTCAGCATCAGTATGTTCGGCATTCATCAGTGTTGCTCATGTATCAGCATTTCATTCTTTTTAACTGTCAGTAAGATTTCATTGTATGGACATGTCATATTTTGTTTATCCACTCACTTGATAGGGATTTGAATTGTTTGCACTTTTTGGCTTTTATGAATAATGCCACTGTGAACATTTGTGGAGAAGTGTTTTGTGGACATATGTTTTCATTTTTCTTGCTTAGGTGCATCTAAATGGAATTGCTGGCTCATATGGCAATTCTGTGTTTAATTTCTTGAGAAATCCAAGGTAATTTTTAAATACAATAGAATCTCCATAATTGACCACCTCCCTACATTGACTACTGGTTTTTTTTTTTTTTTTTTGAGATGGAGCCTCAAAGCCTCAAGCTATCCCCCTGGGTAGAGTGCCATGGCATCACAGCTCATAGCAACCTCCAACTCCTGGGCTCAAGTGAGTCTCCTGCCTCCGCCTCCCAAGTAGCTGGGACCACAGGCGCCTGCCACAACACCCGGCCATTTTTTGGT
>CAUYQV010107479.1:0-12210 GCA_963574575.1 Galagoides demidoff
GGCGGGCGCCTGTAGTCCCAGCTACTTGGGAGGCTGAGGCAGGAGACTCGCTTGAGCCCAGGAGTTGGAGGTTACTATGAGCTGTGATGCCATGGCACTCTACCCAGGGGGATAGCTTGAGGCTCTGTCTCAAAAAAAAAAAATACGAGTTAATGTTTATTAAGACCCCAAATAGCAACTGAAAACACTGAGAGCTACAGCCCATATTTATTTTATATATTTTTTTTTGAGACAGAGCCTCACTGTTTCCCTCACTGGGTTATAGGTGCAGTGGCATTATCACTGCAGCCTCAATTCCTGATTGCAGCCTCAATTCCTGATCTCTCATGATCCTCTTGCCTCAGCTTATTTTGTACTTTTTAAGGTGAGAGTTCTCATTAAATGATTAATAATTATGTCTTTCAACTTAATCTATATAGTATCCCATATAACGAAGACAGAGAAAAAGCCACTAAATACATAATGTAATACATTACAGAAATTAAATAGCACTTACCCATTCAAATATATGTAGGTAAGGGGTTAAGTAGCAGATTCTTAGCACTTAATATGCATTTAGGAATTTTTTTCATCTTCAAAAAGAAATCAATTTCAAACAACAAAATTAATATTACTGTAAGTTAGATCAATCCTTACCAGTTGCAGCATCTAGTATATGAAGTCTGCTTAAGTGGTCTTTTTGTGCTTTTGCTAGCATGCATATTCTATGAAATTCTTCTTTCAGATCCCAGAAGGTCTTCTCTATATTCCCCCTAAAAACAAACCAATATTTTAAAATGAAAGGCTACAACTTCATTTTTTTTTTCATAATTAAACTTAAATAGTGACATTTTATGGACTACCAAATAATCATTAAAAAGTTAAATATTTTAAAAAATACTTTAAATTTCAGGAAAACATCCTAGAAAACAACTCTGGAGAGCTGGGTGCACAGTACACGATGTTTTAATACATAAATATAGCACGGATTATCCTATCTACTTACTCATATATCACACTGATGTTGGCTGTCCTTACATTACAAAATTCAATGTACTGATTTTTGTTCTCTCTGTGTACTTCTTAAATAGAATATTAAACATTCCTCACTTTGGTGAGGTTCACGTTAGAATACATCTAATATGGCCATAATACTGGGTCTATTGTAGCAGTAGAGGTTTGTAGAATTTAGTTTTTAGATCTAGCTCTGCTATTAACTGTATGACTTATTTAGGTCATTTAATGTATAAGGCCCTTGAATTGGCCTCTTCCAGTTCTAAAGGCTGCTCTTTAATATAATTGCTAAGATTTTAAAATATATTTCAATATTTATAATTTTTTAGAGTTGACAAAAAAGGACGTAAAACTACCTTTCATGGAATAAAGGAATACCAAGACTCCCTGGTGCCGTTTCTTTTCCAGGAGAAGAAACCTCTTGTTTTCTTACCTTAAAGATACAAAATGATTACCACTTTAAATTGCTTCTAAATTCAAATGAGACTGAGGTAACAGAAAACACAAAGCAAAATTTATTTCTCTTCCTTATTGAAAAATAAGTTGAGGCAGCTTAAATATACATATATGTATACACAGTATATATAAATAGATTTTTTTTCTTTAAATGTGATTAAGAAAAAAGATAGAAAGTGTGAAGCCATAACCACTTCTGGTAACTTCTTCCTCAATTACTATTTCCAATACTGGTAATTCAAGGATTTCTAAAATTCAACCACTAATCGAAATTGCTATACTCTGATCACCAAGTACTTCGTATAACCAGAAACTTCTGAAAAAAAATTTACCTGTGTGTGTACTTCTTTTGATATTCAGTAATAATGGCCTAAATACATATATTTAAATCAATGTCTTTGTCTTTTATTATAGAGTCTTTGCTGAGCAATGCAGCTGTATGAGAGGAAGAAAGTCAAAGTATAATTCCTTATCATTTAACAAGCATTTAAAAGGTTTGTAAAAGATAGTGCATTATGGATTTAAGTTGTTTCAACGCAAGTTCTTGCCTTTCACTCCCACCATGTGGCTTACACTGGTATTACATTTATTCTGACATTTCAAAATCAACATTAATAAACATGTTGTAATAATCTAGTTTATAGTATATTTTTTAAAAATCTTGAATCCTAGAAAACTTGTATGTACTTTCTAAAGCTAAAAACTAAGAAATTCAGAGATTTGAAAATCCTAATATTACATAATCATTAAATATAATTCCAAAACCAGAAGACTTTAAGATTTTATCCAATTAAGGTCATTGTAGCTATTATTAAAATGGAATATTTTAGTTTCTTTTCTTTTCTTTTCTTGGCATCAGAGCTCACAGCAACCTCAAACTCTTGGGCTCAAAAGATCCCCTTGCCTCAGCCTCCCTAGTAGCTGGTATAGTATAGGCACCTGCCAAAACATCTGGCTAGTTTTTTCTGTTTTTAGAGATGGGATCTTGCTTTTGCTCAGGCTGGTCTTGAATTCCTAAACTCAGGCAATCCACCCTCCTCAGCCAATCACAGTGCTAGGATTCAGGCATGAGGCACTGCACCAGCCTGCTTCATTGTTTCTTATCACCTGAGTACATCTGTCTTTATTCTTGCTTTTCAAAAGATTTCTTTCTTATGAGTTTTATGTGTTAAGACAGAGACTTGATTTCAGTTTGTTTTTCTTAAAAGGAGTATCTTTTCTTAGTTAAGTTATTACTCTACTTTCATAGCTTTTTCTTAATAAATACTTTAAACATATACAGTATAAGTTTACAGTAGCTTGGAATTAATAAAACCTCACAAAATTCAATTAATATATTTTTTTATATATTGTATCATTAGATTGAGGTAAAATAAACATGCTTCTGTAGTTGCATAACGTCTGTCTGACAAACCCTTATTCTGGATTAAAACTGCTTCACTGAGCTTTATGAAAGTCACATCAGAAGACATTTTCACATTTGCAGTTTGTTTTTAAAAGTGATAGACAAGGTTCTCCTATGGTGTTATGTGCAATGAGGACAACTCAGTGGATTTTGGTGTGGACTAACAAGAAAAGCAACATCTTAAAGCTAGCCAACCAGTCAGGACACTTAAGAACAATACTAAACTTTTATAAGATATCATTAAGGCTCAGTGCCTATAGCTCAAATGGCTACGACGCCAGCCACAAACACCAGAGCTGGCAGGTTCAAATCCAGTCCAGACCTGCCAAATGACAGCTACAACCAAAAAAAAAAAAAAATAGCCAGGCATTGTGGCAGGTGCCTGTAGTCCCAGCTACTTGGGAGGCTGAGGCAAGAGAATTGCTTAAGCTAGGCATTGGAGGTTGCTGTGAGCTGTGATGCCACAGTACTCTACCCAGGGCGACAGCTTGAGGTTATGTCTCAAAAAAAAAAAAAAAAAACAAGAAAAGATATCATTAAATTTTTTTTTTAAATTTCAGGTTAATGTGATGGTCCAAACAACCAGGTCACAATATTTGAATTTGTTAGGTAGAGTCCCTCTTGCAGTTGTGTCCTGCACCCAAAAGGTGTACCATACCACCCTTCATTGTGCCCATTAAATGGGAGCACCAAACCTCTCCCTCCTCCCCTCTCTCTTTAACTTGAATTGAAATGAATTTTTCTCCTCCATGGGTGTGAATTAGATCATCTACTGGCTTCATATTAGTATTGAGTACAATGAATATTTACTTTTCCATTCTTGTGATACATTACTAAGAAGAATGTGTTTGAATTCCATCCAAGTTAATATAAATGGTGTAAAGTCACCATTTTTTATGGCAGAATAGTATTCCATAGTACACATACACCACAGTTTGTTAATCTATTCCTAAGTTGATGGGCATTTAGATTGTTTCCACATCCTGGCAATTGTAGGTTGAGCCACAATAAACAATCTGGTGCAACTGTGTATTTAAAATAATTTTTTTCTTCTGGGTAGATGCCTAGTAGTAGGATTTCAGGATCCAGTGGGAGGTCTAGTATGAGCTGAGGGTTTTCCATACTTAGCTATCATTAAATTTATATCAACAAAATAAGATAAAAGGTATAGGGAGAGAATGAGAGAATAAAACGTTTGATGAGATGTTAAATCATAATAAAATAAGTGATTATATTAAATGAAATGATCACATTATTTTATTAGAAGCTAGAAAGAGCCAAAGAGAAGACTACAAATTAAGATAGTTGCTCAAGCCTGTAATCCTGTAACTTCGGGAGGCTGAGGTAGGTAGATTGCTCAGGAGTTCGAGACCAGCCTGAGCAAGAGTAAGACTCCATCTCTACTAAAAATAGAAAAACTAGCTGGGTTTTGTGGTGGGTGCCTATAGGAGGAAGTTGTGAGGAGGATGCAACAGCACTCTACCAGGGTAACAGAATAGCATTTGAGGAGGTTGTGAGCTAGGATGCAATAGTACTCTACTCAGGGTAACAGAATGTGATTCTGTTTAAAAAAAAAAAAAATCAAGAAAGCTACATAAAGTGGTAAACATGAAGTCCTGATTTTGACATAAACTAGGAATGATGGCTTCTGAAGTTAAAGCAGCATTAAAAATTAATGAGGACGGGAGGTGTCAAGAAAAAGAATGATAAGCTTTCATTTGGCATAGTAAATTGGTGTCAACTTACTTTTATGATGTTTGGATTTGATAACTTAGAGTGGGTGAATTTATCAAGAAAAGATTCCTTGGGTGAAAAAAGATGATAAACTTACTAAGGAATTTCTATGAAGTATCTAAATTCAGGCATTTAGTTTCTTTGGGGTTAGGAACACAGCTCTGCTTACTATTATTATATTTTTTGTTTTTATTATTATTGAAGAAAAGTATTAGTGATTATACTAAGCAATACTCTGTCCCTCCTACGAGTCACACCAAATACATTTGTTAATATATTTCAAATAAAAAATATGACTCCCCAACTCCAAAAAAAAAAAAACCATTTCAGAAAGGGACCTCTTATCATATTAGTTGAAAAGTAAAGGGAAGCAGTAGTCTGACAGATGTTTGCAGAAAAGTTTATTTAGATGGGTAGTTTGAGACAAGCCTCAGCAAAATTGAGACCTTGTCTCTACTAAAAATAGAAAAACTGAGGCAAGAGGTTTGCTTGAGCCCAAGAGTTGGAGGTTGCTGTGAGCTATGATACCATGCACTCTACCCAGGGCCACAGATTGAGCCTCTGTCTCAAAAAAAAAAATTTTTTTTTTAACCGATTAAAGTCAGTAAAATTAAACTGAATTATGGATTTTTTTAGACAATAGTGACTAAACTCATTACAAATGTGTATTTTCTCATAAGTAAGAAATCTCAACTTTAAAAGGGGGCAAAAAGCAAGTGCTGTGGTGCCTGTGGCTCAAGGAGTAGGGCGCTGGCCCCATATACCAGAGGTAGCAGGTTCAAACCCAGCCCCAGCCAAAAACGGCAAAAAAAAAAAAAAAAAAAAAGTAAAATCAAAAAGCAAGTGCATTTTCAATAATCTCTATATGAACTATTAGCAACAACTTACCGTTTTATTGAATTGTTTATATCAAAGATTCCCTTTAAACTTTAGTTGGAATCCTTGCATATAGAAGGAATATTTCATTTTAGATGGTCCAGGAACTGAACGTAGTCAATATTTTATTTAATTTCTGGATAATTGATAGAATTGTACTTTAATTTTACTTTATTATGCATATTTTTAATTGTATCATATTGTACTATACTGTATTTATTTACTTTTTTAAGACAGAGTCTCACTCTTGCCCATGCTTGGGCCATGGCATCAGCTTAGCTTATAGCAATCTCAAATTCCTGGGTTCAAGTGATCCTGATGCCTCAGACTCCAGAGTAGCTGGGACTATAGACACCCACCACAATGCCCAGCTAAGAATTACATTTTTAAAACAGAAAAGAGAATTATGTGTTTATATTAAGAGAATAATATAAACAAACAAATAAGCCAAAGTAAAATGGGATGGATTGACAAAGGGAATATAAATTGTAGAATTGTTATAAATATTAGCTTGATAAAATTTACTAAAGAAAAAGGAAAAATGAACAGTGGAAAAAATAAAATGAAAATACAGATTCTCTTATCACTTAGATTTTTGAAATCTAAGAGGAAATGTTAAAGAAGAAAGTGAAATTGAATATTTTATCAGTTTAATACATATTAAGACAAAAGATACTATTGTGAAGTCAAGCATTGGCTATGGTTAAATTAGGGAGAAAATGAGAGAACTGCTGAGAAAGGAAAAAAATTAAGGTAGAGAACAGGAACAAAAAATATTAAAAGAGATTTGATAAGAATAAATGTAAAAACATAGTAACTCTAAAGTTTGAAGACACAAGGTAAAAATAAAATACAAGGAAATAATATTAAAGTATTAGAACTTAGGGCCACGTGAAATCACGTGAAATCTATGGTTCTCTTACCCTCATTAACATTCCTGAAAATCTAGCAACACATAAGAAACACAAATCCTAGGAGGCTTATCTAGTCTACGTGCTATAGTGTGCTAGGCAAACCCACTGCCAGTGTGGGAACAACTCCACGGCAAAATCGGATCCATCCCAGAGTTCTGAAGGAAGTGGCACGAAAATAAACAATATAAAAAAAATTAAACACCCCAATTACTTCCAAGTTCTTTAAAGAGTTCTGGTTTAACATAAGTCCCCCTAAAATCTCTATTATTTCAATACTAAAATAAAATATACATATTTTAAAGAAGGCAGCATCCTTTATCAGTACTGACATGATTACCACAATTTCAATTTTACTTTATTTTTTTGAGACAGAGTCTCACTTTCTTGCCCCCAATAGAGTGCCATGGCATAATAGTTCACAGCAACTTCAAACGTGTGAGCTCAAGCAATCCATCCGTCTCGGCCTCCCAGAGTGCTAGGATTATAGGAGTGAACCACTGCATCTGCCCTGCAATTTCTATTTTACTGAGAAGTTAATTTGAAGTACAGTGAGATTAGTACCTTCCCACTATCTTTTAAATCTTCACATTGTATTAGGTACTTTTTGTATGTGTCTTTCCAAATTTATTTTCTCAGAAAAAAGAAATATTTAATTATAAGGATGTCTTTTCATGCAAAATGAAAAACATGTAACCTAAGTGAGCAATTTAAATAAATAAGCTTTCTCCAATTCCCTATGCCCCTTCCCCAAACACTACATTTAAAATGAACTGACTTGGGAAAATCCTCTTCCTTAACCACAAATTTATTGTTATACCATTACCATCATGAAAAGAAGGTATCTTTTTGAAAATAGCTGTTATTTAAGCAATTTGCATGTACTGATTATTTGACTTAAGCCAAAAAATCTTGTGAATTAAATACTTAAAGTCTACTTTGGCGAGATCAAATAACTGGCCTATAGTCCAGTAGGTGAAGTAGCTGTGATCAGAACACAAGCCTTTCCCCCTAGCTTTTAACTATTCAGCCATAGTGCTTGGCTATGAGAGAAAACTAAGTGGTACAGTTATACAGCATGGAAAAGTAGAGAGTAAACAGCAACACTGATATAGTACACAAAGACAAACTAATTTTAAGATTCTAAAATTTGACTATTATACAATGAAGATATATTTCTCACTGAAAAGTAGTTATAAGCCAAGTTTTGATGTTTAAATATTTGCCTGGGGAGAAAAACCTTTGGTATGACTTTTAGGTGTTCAAGAATGTGCAGTACAAATAGAAATTTACATTAAAAAATAACTTACTCAAGTTCTGCCCAACTCACCACTTGTTGACATAGGCAATTTGGCAATAATTTCTTAGACAAAATAGTTTACATATTTCTAAATATTTACCTTGACACAGAAGTTAAGCATCTGACAAAGTATGGCAATGGATGGAGTACCCTACTGTTAATTATTATCCTCTCTCAAAACATTCACTCATTTTCTGTCTCCCCAACTTTCTTTCAATCCAAGACTAGGCATAGTTACAGTAGCTGATAAAGTCCTTGTCTGATCATTTCAGTATCTGGATCATCTCAGGGTTGGTGTCTGTTCCTTTGTAACTTGGTCACATTTCTAGGTTTTTTGTTTTGTTTTGTTTTTGAGACAGAGCCTCAAGCTATCCCCCTGGGTAGAGTGCTATGGCTTCACTTCTCACAGCAACCTCCAACTCCTGGGCTCGAGTGAGTCTCCTGCGTCCGCCTCCCAAGTAGCTGGGACCACAGGCACCCGCCATGACGCCCAGCTATTTTTTGGTTGCAGCCATCATTGTTGTTTGGCAGGTCCCGGCTGGATTCGAACCCGCCACCTTAGGTGTATGTGGCTGGCACCTTAGCTGCTTGAGCCACAGCTGCCGAGCCACATTTCTAGGTTTTTATAAGTTAAATGATTTTGGACTGTACCCTGAACACTGGGGATATTATGTTACGGAGATTTTATGTTACATGGTGGTAAATGGTGTTTCTTGGTGGTTTAGTTTTTACAGGCAATTAACTTGGCTAGCCAGACTCTAATCTGTCACTATTATGGACAGTGGCGCTCAGTCCTTTAAGCCTTAGCTACAAACTGCTTTCAGTACTCTGGCTCACTAGGGGATAGCCAGAGATTTGGGCTGAATTTAAACACAGAATTTAGGGTTCTTATTCTTTGAGGCTCCTTCCCTCTCTAGTGATCACAGTTACTCTGGGCTCACTGTCCTTCCTGGCTCTTCCAGCCAGAATGAAGGTGGGCTTTCTACTGGAATTTCTGCCACTGCTATGTCTCCACTACAACCATGGGCAAAACTACAGACAAACGGGAGTGTACTCTGAGCCAATTACTTGCTCCACTTTTTTTTACTCCCTATAAAATATGCAAAGTACAGTCTCCAATGTCTTTAGGGAGTTTTTTATATGTTGTCTAGAGTTTATAACTTCTATTTGTAGAGAATTTGTTAGGTACTCACTCCTCTACAAAGGAAACCTTTATTCCTGAACTTCAGCTTTTTTGTTTTTGAGACAGTCTCACTTTGTCACCCTTGAAAGAGTGCTGTTGGCGTCATAGGTTACAGCAAACTCAAACTCTTGGGCTTAATTGATTCTCTTGCCTCAGTTTCCTGAGTAGCTGGACAACAGCTGCCCACAACAACGTCTATTGTTTTTAGAGATGGGGTCTCACTCTGGCTCAGGCTGGTCATTTTTTCCTTCATCTTAACTTTGGCAAAGTTAATCACAATGTATCTAGAAGATGCTTTATATGGATTGAGTCTTGCTGGGGTTCTGAAACTGTCTGCTATCTGAAGTTATGCGATGTTTGTGAAATTCTCCTCCAAAATCTCTTGGAGTAGAGCATCTGTACCTTTAGGACCATCTTCTTCTTCTTCAGGAATTCCTGTAATTCGGATGTTTGATCTTTTGGAATGATTCCATAACTCACTCAGGGAATATTCTGTTCTCCTATTTTCTGCCTCTGAATGCTTAGGATTGTTCAAAAGACTTGTCTTCAACTCAATTACTAAAGGTGGGTGTTGTATTTCAAAACTCCTCGAATGTCTTTCTCAGTTCCATATTTCAGCCCAAGCTGGCTCTGTCTTGATGTCAGCCTACCTCTACCCAATCCTGATGAGCTGTGTTAGGCTGGAATCTTTACCTGAGAAAGATACAGACATCTGTGGCATCCCACAGCTGGAAAAGGAGAATCTGCCCACCACTGCTCAACCTCGGAAGGTCCCTGGGTGAACAGTGCAGGTCAAAAGTTCCATTCAGATTGTCCCAGGCAGTACTAACATTGCTCATGTGAAAGAGATAAAAGGGTCTTGAAGCAGCCAGAGTAGAAGTCTACAGGCATATCCATCTGTGCAATCCCACGGGGCTGGTGCAGGGTCCCCTCCAGAGGGGAAGGGAGTCAGGAAAGAGCCCTGCCAAAGTCAGAACTGGGGTGTCGCCATCTCCATGCCTACCACAAATTCAGCCCACACCACTGACTCTGTGGGGCCCCCATCTCTGCACTGGTCCTTCTCTCCCTGCACCCCGCGCTTCCACACACACCACCGTTTCTGTGCTGTGTTTTCGGTCCATAGAATGCTTGGGCCTCTCAGTGAATTCCCCCAACACTCTGAGCTCTGCAGGGGGAAGACCTTCAGGCAGCCAGGTTATGAGGGAAGGGTGAACTGATGTGTTCAGAATTGTAGAGAAAATATTTGTTCACTTTTGTGCAGGGCAGGATGATGCCTACCCTCAGTGGTGGGACCTCCCTGGACGAGGAGGACCAGGCTTTCACAGCTCTCTCCCATGGGGTAAAGTGAGAAGCCCTATGGTCCCTGCTCACTTGTAGAGAGCCCTCTGCACTTGGGGGGGGGGTCTCCCATCCTCTTGGCGACGGGCTTTGTACCTGGTCTGTATTGTCTTTCTTAGACTATCAGTTTGTCTCAGCAGTGATGACGTGCACTTCTCTATCTTCCTTCCGTGCTCAGCTCCCCACCTTCGGCTTCACTGAGTCCACTTCTGTCCAATATCTCTCCCTCTAGGAAAAGCTGCTTCTAGTTGGCCATCTTGACTCTCATCATTTATACTTATTTATGTTAAATGACTGTTTCTCTGAATTCTTGCTTCTGAACAATGACTTCTCTCATTATTGCTAATGTTTTTTACTTTGATAATCAAAATATTACATCTTGTTTTATGATTCATAGTTCTTTAATATGTAATACTTAATACAGTCGTGTGCCACATGACAATGTTTAGGTCCCATAAATTATATGATACTGATCCCATAAATTAGAATGGAGCTGAATTACAATGCCCTATTGCCTAGTGGGAGCATACCTGCATAATATCGTAGCCCAGTGCATGTGCTGCTGATGTAAGCAAACCTACTGTGCGCCTGTCACTTAAAAGTGTAGCACATACCGTCATGTACAGTACACAGTGCTTGATAATGATAATGAAGGATTATGTTGGCAGTGTATTTAGTAAACTATACTTTAATCATTATTTTAGAGTGTGCTCCTTCTAATTATGTTAAAAATAGTTAACCATAAAACAGCCTCAGACAGGTATTTCCGGAGGCATTCCACGTTTGATCTTAACCAAGAGGTGAAGAAGTGATGGGGGTATTCTAGAGAAAGGCATTGCTATCATAGGCCTATTATTGCCCCTGAAGACCTTCCCGTGGGTCAAGATTTAGAGGTGGTGATACTGGTAGTGAAGATGGTGATATTGATGGTCCTGACGCTGTGTAGGCCTAGGCTAAGGTATGTGTTTGTGTCTTAGTTTTTAACAAGGCAGTTTAAAGAGTAATAAATTAATAAATTAAACAATAGGCAAAAAATTCATAGAATGAGGACATAAAGAACAAGAAAACATTTTTGTTCAGCTGTACAATGTGTTTGAGTTTTGAAATATGTTATTTCAAAAGAGCCAAGAAGTTAAAAAATCAAAATATTTATAAAGTAAAATAGTTACAGTAAGCTAAGATTAATTTATTATTAAAGAAGGAGTAAAGTTTTAAAATAAATTCTAGTGTGGCCTAAGTGTACTGTGTGTATGAAGTCTACAGCAGTGTACAGTAACGTCCTGGGCAGCTCACAGCTCTATAAACTATCTGGACTTTGATGGAAAGTGGAGCCAGATGGTTGGGAGTGGAGGAGGGAAGGCACACTAAAGTGAGGGATTCTCCTTCGTTCCATTTGATACCGAAAACCTGAAGATACAATGTTGGAGAAATGTACATACAAAGATGCTTTCAAAGGCAAGTACAAACATAGCTTCTCAAACGTAAATCTCTTTAAATTAGTGACATAGTCATCTACTCAACTTAGTGTTTGCTTCACTGATTACATAAAACAGTAAATGCATGCTTCACTGACGTGCTTGTAAGAGTTAGCGAGTACTTCAGAGTATTTCGTATTATTGATTTTACCACATAGGCTTTTATTCCTAATATTTTCTTATCACCAAAATTTATTTAATAAAAATTCGCTGATGGAGGAAGGAGGAAGCAGTTATGCCATGTATAGAAATAGTTGTCAGCTGTGTACCTGATAAACTGTCACCTGTTTTTCAGTGTTTGAAACTTTCTGAAAGGCATTGCTATCATAGGCCCCCTGGGTAGAGTGCTGTGGCATCACAGCTCACCTCTAACTCCTGGGCTCAAGCGAGTCTCCTGCCTCAGCCTCCCAAGTAGCTGGGACCACAGGCGCCCACCACAACGCCTGGCCATTTTTTGGTTGCAGCCGTCATTGTTGTTTTTGGTGGGCCTGGGTTGGATTCGAACCGGCCACCTTAGGTGTATGTGGCTGGTGCCTTAG